>QVRM01001860.1:0-48657 GCA_003439945.1 Dermanyssus gallinae | reverse complement strand
TTTATTTTGTGTGAGACGACGATGTTTTCTACGGCCAGAGAACCAAGGCCACTCACCGTGTCAAGGTATCGTTGAGCAGGCGCCCCTTCCGCTCTCGGGCGGTACCCGATATCCTTTGCGCAGGGGACGTGTTCAGAATTTAAAACGCTACGAGACAGCGAGCCAGTGGGTGTGTCTCTCCACCCAAATTGTGCTTGACAGCTTAGAAACATAGCAGCGTAGTATTAGCGGCAATTAAACTCAGCTGTGCCGGCGCTGTGACAGCAGACGAGATGCGCATTTGTTCTGCTAGCAGGTGCAGCGAGATTCGATCAAACCCAGCCCAATAAACACAGATATTTTGTTGATATACTGAACTGGTAAAAAACGGACTTGTCAACAATAAAATCATTGCATATGTACACATATAGTTGCTGGTATGCAATGGCATTTATAGGTGATATCCTGACTGACGAAGGTCGTGGGTTAGACTTTTACACGACGTATACTGCATATATACATACGTCGGCGACTTGTTCTTTGTGTGACACAGCAGTTCGTAACAAGGACATGCCAGAAGTGTAGAACGTCGTCCGAAGTGTTCCATTGAAAGAACGAATATAGCGACGCAGAAGCCTGCCGTATTCCCTACAAATTGCTGCGTCGATCGACCTTGCAGCTCGCCTATCGTCGTATGACCTAGTTGAACCGAGATAAAGTTAATCACACGTAACAAATTGTGAATTAGTCGAAAACCTCTAGCGATCACATCAGCAACACTAACTTAGGGCAACCGACACCTCTAAAGTTTAAACTGACCTAAACGACGTTGCTGGTGAAATGCTTGGATTCGGGCTGCCGACGTGGAAACCCTCTGCTTAGTCGAGTTTTAATAGACGCCCACCGCTGCTGCTCGCAGAGTAGAAATAAGAGACGGCCAATGGAAAGGCGGTGATAGGAAACTTGTTCTGAGTTGGGTGGAAAAGCTTGCGTCCCGAGGAAAAGGACTACGTCAATTGACCAAGACCACGATCAAGCAGGCCGTTCGAGCCCGTTTTGCTTATGTATCTGCTGCTTCAAATAGTGTTTCCTTATCATCTCGTCTTATCCCTTTTCTTACCTCTCGTTCTACTTGCATCTGTATATATCGCCGGCTTTTATCAGTGCGGCTAGAAGAGAGAAAGAGAGACATGAAGTAAAAGAAAAACGCTAAGGTTTATGATAACACCGTTACTCCAATATTTATCGTACGGCCAGCATATTTTGTCCACGCTGGACCTGAAGCATGATATCTGATCGTATATCCTAAAAGCCGTATATCACTACTTTTATGTAACTTGTTATTTACAATCCACGAGAATGCTTATCATCATCATTTATTGATGGGTATATATATAATATATGAAACACATGTTTATAAATAATAAATTATCATCAAGATAAAGGCGTAAAAAATAGCTCTTATCGCATATATATGTATATACATATATGCCGTTTATAGGATCAACTGTATTTTATCTGCAATATCATGTATGAATATATATATATATATATATATGATATTGCAGATAACATACAGTTGATCCTATATATATATATATATATATATATATCCTATATATATATATATATATTCATACATGATATTGCAGATCAAATACAGTTGATCCTATAAACGGCATACAGCCAACGCCAGGGTCGTGAAGGAATCTTCTATGGCCGAGTTAATAGTGGAATCTACGAAAAGGATAGAGGGTCAAATAATGCATTAGTTAATACCATTACAACGTGGATTGTAGTGGTCTCAACGAGTTCTGCGTGACCATTGCTGGCAATTCGAAGGCGATTTCGCCCCGCTTCCGGGTACTGTTTGATTTTTTTTCTCTGTATTAAGTATTCTTTGAACTAGAGAAGAGCTGAATACTTTGCGAGACTAAATCTAGTAGCAAGTAGATTTTCTACAAGCATCTGTTGATTCGAAGCATTCGGCATACCTGAAACGGCCGCTGTCAATCATCATGAATGCAATGTTGGCCGGCTCCTACCTCTTACCACACCTGCGAGGACAGAGCGTTTAGCCGAAAGTGTAAAGCCCCAAATCTCGACTATACGTTCCGTCATGACAATCCGCCGTACGAGGGGGGGGGGGGGGGAGGAGCAGTTATTTGCTAACTCGCAGGAATTTTGTGCAGTGTGGTGTCAACGAGCGCTTAGAGCGTGCAGATGCATGTGAGCTAAAATAGCATTTTTCCTGCGCTCGGTGCGGCCGCCAACGTTTGAAAGCATGTGTGCACCGTCAGGGTAGTGCACGAACAAACGGACGCACAGACGGATAGCTCGATTAACTTGTATATACACTTGGCATGTATACCGAACAACATTTGTCATGCTTTCGTGAGATCAGAGACGCTTAGAGAGATAGCGGCATTATTATACGCCCGACATGTTGAGTTTCCCCAACAGTATTTGTGACAGTAGCTGCAGCAGCAGCAGCAGCAGCCGCAGCAGCAACAGTATTGTCGCTGACTCTTAGCTTAGTATGGTTTCTGGCGCATCTATTGTCATAATGAGCATCGCGCAAAGAAAATTCGATCAACCACAGGAGCAAACAGGGGCGACACGCCGACAGATGACAATCATGACTAGAGAAGCGCATTTACTGGCGTTCTCCCGCCCTGTCCACCCCCCCCCCCCCAGCCGACGACGCCACTACAACACGACAAAAAAATCCTTTCGGGGCTGACCACCCTCAGCCAAGATTTAACGTTCATGGGACTGCTTTTTGCGTTGCTTCATAGACGTTCTACCCCCATGATAAATACAAATGTGGGGCAACGGTGGGGCTGCTCGAACCCGCCGCGCACCTGCTATGTGTTTCCTCCTCCGGTCGCGAGGAGGAGACGCATGCCACCCACCACCCCACTACCGGGCTCGACGCTACAACACGACTGCAACTCGCGGTTGCAACAATTCCAACGGCATTTACAACATCTACAGCTGGTGGTAATGCTGCTGCTGTTGCTACTGCCTTAGCTGCCGCAACCACCACGACGACGACGACGACTAAGCAAAGACTCCTGGAGCGGCTTGCTGGGTTGCTTGTCGTCGTCGTAGTCATAGTCATAGTCAGTTTTCGGAGCTAAAGTCAGCGCATTCCTGTTCTAAAAAAAGGCACGCGAAGAAAACTTCATATATATATATATATATATATATATATATATATATATATATATTAAAAGCTGATGTTGACAATGATGACGATAATACTGCTGAGAGACCCATGCAAACTTCCTCCCCCTAACCAAACGCTACGGGAGACGGGAAACCAAGAGTAGAATACGGGAGTCGGGAAGCGGAGAGAGATAGTGTGAGAGAGAGGGGGAGAGAGATAGAGAGAGAGAGAGAGAGAGAGAGAGAGGGAGAGGGGAGCGCACGAAAAAAGGACAGGGAAATTTACTCGCAGACAAAAAAACATCCACAGTAGTAGTAGTAGTCGTAGTAGTAGTAGTATTAGTAATGACAGCAGCAGCAGCAGCCGTCTAAGCAGGAGAACGTCTTTTGTTCGCCGCCGCCGCCGCCAGCGTCTTCCAGAGGCTGCTTTTTGGTGGTTGGTAGAAGCAGGGGTAGTCATGGCGGTGGCGGCGACAGCCCGGCTCCACCGCCCGGCTGTCCCCCGTCTTCCTGCCGACAACACCGGCGGCGGAAACACGGCTGCTGCTGCCGCCGCCGCCGTCGCGGTCACCCCATCCCGCTCTCCTATATCCTCCACCACCATCCCATCTCCTATATCCTTTTGATGGCGTACCTTGTCCCGTTCTGCATCCGGTGTACAGGTCCAAATGCAGATGTACTGAGAATGGGTTTATAATATATATATATATATATATATATTTGTTTATTTCGCAATAACACTGCATTTCAAGATGTTACATAATTACAATACGATTATATATACATATATATGTGTATAAATATATATATATATATATATATATATATATATATATATATATATATATATATTTGTTTATTTCGCAATAACACTGCATTTCAAGATGTTACATAATTACAATATAATTATATATACATATATATGTGTATAAATATATATATATATATATATATATATATATATATATATTTGTTTATTTCGCAATAACACTGCATTTCAAGATGTTACATAATTACAATATAATTATATATACATATATATGTGTATATATATATATATATATATATATATATATATAAATTTATAGCGGCGGTGGCTCAGGCGGCTAACGCATCGTTCGAAACAAAACGTTGCTACAGCAACCATGATTAAAAGGCAATCGCAAGTTCGAGCCCTGGTCTTGCTGGTCGTTTGACGTAACTGTCATTGCTCTGCTGCTGCTACATACTCTACTCTGTTAGAGAAAGCGTATACAAATCCAGTAACGAGAAGGCGATGACGATAGATGCATTTAGACGTTGTCGTCAAAGCGTAGAAACTTACACAAAACAAATAATAATTTATTTATATATATATATATATATATATATATATATAAATAGACACAATATTCGTATTTTTCACTATAAATCTACTGTTTTCTAATAATAATAATAATTAGTAATATACTAAACAAATATTATTTTGTAACTACTTATTCTCATTATGATATGTATACGCATTTGAGCACGCGCCCGTTTTGCCCTTTCTGCAATATATTGAGGTAAAAGTGGTTTGATGTTTGACAAACTAGAATCAAATTGTAAAACACAATTTTCGTACTTTATGAAATAGGGGAAAGTCATTATTTATCCCAGAACTTCATTGTCCCTTATCACTATTTTACAAGAATATCATCTAAATCACCTGAGTGCCATTCAAAACCATCGCCATACTCTGTTACGCTTTAAGGTGGCTGGTGTTCGAAATGGCAACATCATCTGCATACGCAGGAACCTTAGTCTACGCAGTCTCGTCAGCCTATAAACGTTTGTGAAAGTCATACAGCTGCACGTAGAATAGGATGGGCACGGTTTCTTAAAGCAACACTTTTTGCAAAAAAAAGTCAATGCGTGCCAACTATTCCAAGCCGTCATTTATGCTAATCATGGTGTTCCCTCCTGTAAATATAGAGCAGTTACGGTGTCGAATTTGTTGAGACCCTTACAAATCCAAATTGAACAGCATAGTCCTAGGACGGCTCTATCGGAAGTTCATTTAAAATTCACAATAACTATTCACACTAGTCACGGAGGATTGGTGCTCCGCGTAGCATCAGTACGCGATACTTGATCGCAGGTTCCGTCCCGAAAGTCAGAATCGACTTCTTGTGTTCGAACATGCCAGGAGTGCATACGTATAGCAGAAGCTAACAAAAGGCAGAAATCGTTGGTTATCCGTATAAATTTTTTTCGTTAACGTTCGAGACAATGCGAGGCCCAGGTCCACTTGCATTCAAGCTGAGCTAGCGCATACGTAGAAGCCTTAGTTGAAAGTCAGCGTCCATGCTGCCACAAGGACTGTTGGGAAAACCCTAGATATCTTAACATGTCCGGCTTTCGGTGCATTGAAGATACACCTCAGGCTAAGTTCCAAGCCCGTAGGGGACGGAAAATGATCTAGAATTAACAACAACCTCCTTAAAAATGTTTTTTTTTTCTAGGAGCCTTAGCATTTCGACAGGAGACTCGAAAACACCTGAATTATTATCCCCGAGACTGCCGCTCGACGCGGAAATGCAACATCTGTTCGGGGCATGTTGTTGAACTGGTCTAACCCTGGGTAGATAATCTGTAACTACACGTTGGCATGAAGACAACTGTTCGCTCCAAAGCTCGCTAACAAATGCAATTTTCCTAAATAATCAATTATATGTGTAGCATTTAAAAAAATGGACACCTTTTGGTGGACTTGGATTCTGTGCTTGGTTATATTAGACGATTGCACAGGGATTTGTAGTTGAAAAGAGGTCCTCCACATAAGAGTGTAACATTTCTAACGGAAAACTTCTACCTGAAACGAATATCCGAACAGACAGCGTGAAAGGGACTTATATTTGCCAAATCTCTGCTCTGGGCCTCTGAAGTGATTACCTAAGATGTAATTTCGGGGAAAGGGAACACACACAGGGGCGAGTTCAACAGTGGCTAATTGTAAAATGATTTATTCATTTAAGTAAATTTACTGTAAATTCGTTGTCTGTCGTATCATAGTTTTTTTTCAATCATTTTTTTAACCAATGGCAGTCCTAATGAATTGGCGTACGAGATAACATGCCAAAATCTCTGCAGAAATGCGAGCTTAAACGTCTCTTCCGATGAATCGCATCTATCAGTGCTTCAATTCGTCATTTTGCTCACTACGCATTTTGCCTGTCAGCTGAAGCGAAGTTCCCATCGAAATTATTTATCTATTCATCTATACATTTACTAGATATTCTTTGCTTAACATTGATAGAATGAAGAAACCTGGACCTCACCATATAGTACCACCATGGTACCCAGATGCGCCCAGTAGGACCTTCGCCACGGTCAGAAATGGCATCCAACATGAAGAAACATTTAGAGATAGGAACACGTACATTTTTGGACATTTGACAAATGGTCCATCATAGTGTGGCCCTCGGTATCCTCTCTGAAAGGATCGCATCACGTCCGCTGCGCGCTGTAACTCGCCTAGCAGACGTCAAGACAGGCAGCGGGACCCTCGATGCGTAATCCGGCCGGAAGTCAACGTAACGGACTACCACGCATGAACAGAACACTTTGCCGTCTCTTCCTGTTTCCGGCTCTAAATAGAAAATATAGACCTAACTAACAAGGTGGCCTGGCCACACGAAGTGATAGTTTTGTAGTTGTCATTGAGCTAACTACCTACTCTTAACGCGAGGTAATTTGTATAATATCCCATGTTATAATTGCAGTAGAGCTACACCGTATAAATCTCAGTGATACAGATGCAATTTAAGCTCATGATTTCGCAAAAAGAAACGTCCAAGGCAAAGTAAGTCAGGTAAATTTCAAATATTCGATGCGCGGCACTTTCGGTCAAGCCAGGGCTTACGAGAAATGAACTGCTGGGTTTACCGGAAGAACCACTCGGCTCGGAATAGATTACTTCTCCGGAAGAATGGTGGATGCACTTCAACGCGGTTTTTTGCTAGGATAAGCCACGAAGCTGTCGACGCAAGCGCACCTTAGCTCGCCGATAGATAATACTTGCCCAGCAAAGACAACAAATGACGATAACAAGAATACGATTACATACGAAGTCACTTCTTAATTCTCTCTCTCTCGAGTACGTAGAATAACTCCATAATTATGATCCGTCAATAACTGTACAGTCATATCAATTAAAAGACGTCTGAGCGCGCTGTGGAGATGGAGACCACTGTAAGTTGAGAGAAGGGCATCTCAAAACGCCGTAGCACTAACCACACAGATCCAGAATCCTAAACTGGATCATAAATTTCGCCTGGTGCTCAACTATGTTAACGTATCTTATATGTAAACACGCGTATTAACCTATATATATATATATATATATATATATATATATATTTATACCAAGCAAGATGGCTTTGTGGCAAAAGCCTTTGCCTTGCATTCGGGAGGCCTGGGTTCGAGACCGGCCACTCCTAAATTGGTTTGCATAGTTCCCAATTTAAACAAGGTGAATGCCGGAGTGTATCCAAAATCGGCCATGATCGAAAAAAAACGGGGAGCACAGATATCTCAATAAAAAGAGATGGTGCATTACCATCCACCCCCACAATAATAAAAAAAAAAATATATATATATATATATGTTTTTTATTGCTATTTTCGTATGAGGTGTTCTTTTGAGATCGCTATCCACGTATATCCCTAAATACGTTGGTTTTCAAAATCTTTTAAAGCCTACGAATGTCATATATATATATATATATATATATATATATATATATATATATATATATATATATACATATATATAATTGTTTCAGCATTGTTTTGCTCAATTATTTGCTGCCAACCTATTACTATAGATAAAGGGTAGCGCAAACAGAAGCAGCAGCAGCAACAACAACAGATAAAATGTAACAGAGGCGACAAACGCATAAGCACGCCGCGCTATCGTTCTAAATGCAGACAGACAGCCCATCACATCTTTGTGCACATGTTTATACGTATGCCTACGGAGACCTGCATGCATGTCTACATATATGTAGATATGTGTGAGTGTGTAATATTTTCTTTCGCAGGTTGAAGACGGCAGGGTTTGCAGAAGAACTACCGCTGCTGCTGTTGCTGCTGCTGAAAACAGCAGCCGTAGTCGAATAGCGCCGAATAGAAGAGTCCGCTGGGCTTGCTGGAAGCCGAAGACGAAAAAGCACAGCAGGTAACTCTAGGGGGAACTAGAGGAAAGGAACGAGCAGGAGGCAGGAGGCAGGAGGGGTCACAACGTGCGTGCCTGCTGCGTGCATGAAAGATCCGTGCCACAAACGCTACAAAGGCTGCTGCTGCTGCTGCAGCAGATGATGATGATGCTACTGCTGCTGCTGCTGCAACCACCAATCCCCCTTCAATCCACTAGCAGAATATTGTCTATACGAAGAAGGTTTACTCGTTCGGGAATGAACAACAACAACAGTAACAACAACAACAACAACAACAACAACAACAACAACAACAACAACAACAACGACAACAACAACAACAACAACAACAACCACCGCGAGGAGTTGTCGACCGCCTGCCACCGGCAGCCGCACGCGCGACCAAGAAAACGAACACTTCTACCTCTGCTGGCAAGCGAGCGTATATATACATATATTTATATATATATATCTATGCTAGTGAATAAGTTCGAAAGGACCCGCCTTGTCGCCATCTCATGTCGGAGCATGTCTCAGATGAAAATAGCCCCTACTGTGGTCTTCATCGTCGTCGTGGTCGTCGTCGTCGTCGTCGCCTTCAGCCGGCCAGACAGCCAGTCACCCACGCGGACTACGCAGAAGCGGCCACAAGGTTGCGTACGCTAAAAGGTTGCTGCTGCAGCAGCAACAGCGGGGGCGTCGGAAGCTGCGGCGGGACCGGCGGAGGCTGAGGGGGTAGCCAAGGCTGCGGGTACGGCCGAGGCTGCCGAGCCTCGCGAAACGAGACAGCGCTCTCTATCTCTCTCTCTCGATTTCTCTCTATCTCTACACGCTCCCTCTCACATACGCACACGTGGCAGTAGGAGAAGTGGCGCGCATGCTGCATTGCTTTTGCACACAGCCGCGCCCCCTTCAGATGAGCTCTCTTTGAAGACTGTGAAGAGATTATGAGTAGTCGCCGTCGCCGTCGTCGTCGTCGTCGTCGTCGTAGACGTAGGGTAGTAGTACTCGGAATAGTAGTCGTAGTCGAAGTGATAGCATCCCTTTTGCTCTTCGTCTGCCTAGTCGTTGCCTACTCGTTGCCTACTTCATATTCAGCTCACACAGTCGCGCGCACATGCAGCGTATAGGCCTGTACGTATGTATATGGCCCACCTACACAGCCCGCCGCACACGTACGCCAAAAACCTAACTAGCGCACGTATGCATGAACCCGTAAACAAACAAAAAATAGACACGTATATGTATATATATATATATATATATACATATATATTGCCAGCTCTGTAAGATTCGACTAGAGACTTGGATGTGCAGAACGAGCTTCAGATTTTGCGGCCTACTTTTCAACCGTCTCTTTGTCTTTCTCTGTCTCACACTCGTTTCGCCCTATAACAGCCAAGCTAGGCTAGCCAGCACATCAAGGTTGTGGTCAATAGTTATCTTTAGCCACTCTAGAGAGAGATCATTTGGCGTCCTTGGCGCGGCAGGGCCAACTAAGATGCACCTTAACAAAGGCGCGTCTCGGGTACTGAAAAATAATAGCAAACAAGCATTGATACCAACTAAACGGCAAAACAAATCGTAGTAAGTAGCTAACTAAAATAACGAATATGAACTAACAAGAGAAGATCAAACTTTGACGTTTGTCCACACAGTTCCCAAATGTTGACAAAGGCACCATAGTTTGGACTCTAAAATTAGGTGGAAATGAAGTGATTTTAACCACGAAAGCCTCAGCATCCAACGGCAAGAGTAACGTTCAAGTAACGTTCGGAGAACGGCGGCTGCTGAGTATCCCACGCGGTCGTCAAACACACATCAAGACCTTTAGTTTGCCCAGAGCTAGCTCAAGCTTCGGATATTGCTGCGGGAATTCGGCCCTCCTCTCGGTTATGCTGGCTAAAAATACTCACAGCCAGATGAGTTTAAATGGCGAGCGTCGTGACGCGCATCGATCAGCCATGTAGCGCACTGTGTTGAATATACTTGCTTGCAACACTTATGCGTACATCGCATTTGATATGATGACGACAATTCTCCGATGTTTGACCTGTGGGCCTATAATTTTGTTGATGAGCTATCCATCCACCACAAACTACAGCCCTCGAACAGCAGCAGAAGCAGCTCGAAACATATGGCCGCGCTGTGAGCTCGATACATACGCGATCGCCGAGGGAGAAGAATCAGCCTGCTTTGCCTAGCTGACTGATTGGTTTGACAAACAGAGAGCAGAGAGGCTGTTCCGTACGGATCCGCTACTCATCGACTGCCGCCGACTAACTGGTTGGACCAACATCGATTGTACTGCCAGGCAACAGACGCAGTCTTGAACAGCAATAACTATAATAATAATAATAATAATAATAATAATAATAATAATAATAATACACAGCTCAGTTGAGCCGGGGTGGGTGGCAAAGCATGCGGAAGCCAGAAAACGCGTTAAATACACTTGACTGGAAACAAGATATACTTTCGTGCCTATTGCCATGGGGACGCTAGGACCAATCAGTAAGGGAACCGAAGCATTTCTTAAAGATTTGAGTAAGCGAATTCAGGAGGTCACAAGCGACCGAAGAGAGGGTCAATTCTTGAGGCAAGCGTTGTCTTTGGCCGTTTGCAGAGGAAACGCGGCATCTATTTTAGGCGCTATGGAGTGAAATAATTATTTACAGAATTTGCAATAATACGTTCAGACCTCACAATTGTAACATTATTTAACATGTAATAAAGAGCACAAATATAATAATAATAATAATAATAATAATAACGCTACGGCTTGACGAAAGTGGTCGCAATCAGTTCGAGCTCCGTTAGTTTTCGAGTCTTTTAAGGTGAAAAGTGAATCATTTGACGTGAAAATTGCTGAGTTTTTTGGTTGTATCATTGCGCACATTTTCATCCTACGTAGGTGAGTTTTGGTGCACAATTCCGTTTTTTGGAAAGAAAAAAGTAAATCGTGGCTGAAAGACAACAACAAAGCCAAGTGTTCCAATTTGCGGCTGGCGGCTCGAGGCCCACTAGCCCGATGAGCGATGGTGAACACATCACCCGATGTGCACGTTCGCCACTAGCAAAGTGCACACGACGTGACGGTGCACGTTCGCCGTCACCACTCGTAGCGTGTTCGCGTGCTGAACGAGACGTTGATCATTGCTGCTCGGCAAAGTGTCACCCGTCTACCAGATTAACTGCACAAGCTCAAGTGAACGCTAAAAGAATCCTCCGAAGAGAGCAAACGTTGGGCGTCCTTATGGCCGACCAAGGCGAGAGAGAGGAAGGTAGTGAGCTATCTGAGAATGAAATGGATGCTGAGGACAACGACCCTGAGTGGAAGACTGTCCCCACAAGAGCACAGCGAGCCATCCTAACCGCTCAACGAAAAGTAGCGGGTAACCTAGGAAGATCCGCTATCAGCGAGCTCCAACGAGCACATGATAAAACTAATCAAAGTGGTTTAGAGGTGTTTTTCGAATGCCAGGATAAACCTGATGCCCTGAAAGGCCTAAGCGTCCTCAAGGCACACGCCGAAGTAAGGAAAACTATCCCCGGTGCTAACGTGCGGATTACTGCCCAAGGCAAACTAGGGATTCGTGCGCCTACAACGGATCAATTAGCATCCGTAAGGACCCTGAATTGCGTTTGCGGATTAAATATACGTCCTCTTTCCGACACGTCGGCTTTCTGGGGACGCATCTCCGGAATAAACCCACAGTTCTCAGACGAAGATCTGCTTGATTGTCTACGCGAACAGGGCGTGAGTGAAGTTCGCAGAGAAAAGTTTGCCGCGGCCGCTACAGGCCCGAGCAAGAACGTCGTTAAGGTGATGAAGCCCTCAAGTAGGGTGCGGCTAAGGTTTGACAAAGAACCAGTGGGTGAAGTGACAATCGCCGACGAATGCTTTAAAGTCACACTTTGCTGCGATTCGCCCTTACAGTGTCTCTCCTGCCATAAGTTTGGTCACAAGGCATCACAATGCACAAAAAGGGAAATCCCTACCTGCAGAAGATGTGCAAGACCCGACCATCAAATGTGGCAATGCAATGAAAAGGCCCGATGCGCTAATTGTGGTGGTGCTCATGCGGCTAGTGACGGCCGTTGTGGAGTAAAACGAGTTTTCACAGAGGCTGAAAAACAAAAGCTATACGCAAAGGTAGCATCTCGCCTACCCGACCTAGCTGAGGAGTTCCCCCAGATTTCTCTATCGCCAAGTACCAGCACGAACTCTCAATCCACGAGCTTGGAGGTGAAATCGTATGCGGATGCCGCAAGACCTGCCGCTCCACAACCAGTACTAAACAAAAAAGGCGAGGTGGTATGCCACCTTCCTCCACCGCGCCCGCCCAGGGTAGACTCTAATAAGCCAAAACCAAAACAAAGAAGCGCTGAAGAAAGAACAAAAACAGCAGAAAAGAAGCCCGCACAAACAGCTTATCTGATTGATGGCATTATGAAAATTTGGAAGATCTTCAAGAATTTGCTCTCATCATGGCTAACCGAAAATCCATCAATAGCCAAAGTTCTCGAATTTTTGGAGTCGGAACAAGGAAGAGTCTTTTTGATATCCGTTATTGACGGCACCGCTGAGCCCTCTCTACCGCTTGCGACTGAACTGGGCAGCGGAAGTAGTACAACATCTACAAACAAACAATGAGCACACAACCACTTCTCCAAGAAAACCCCCTTCAATCTCAACCACGATCCCAACAACCATACATTTGTGATGTCTGCGGGAAATCTATACAATCAATGCGAGGCTTGCGCATGCATAAGACTCGCCTCCATAGAACTAACCCCCAACCATTACCGACCGTACCCCCGTTAAATAACTCTGAAAACCAGGTTGGTAACATCGTGACAACATATGACCCAGACCCACAGACCTTAGTAACACTCTTGGCTCGGGCGCGAAAAGACGCTAAACTAATCAGGATTATACCCAGAGGGGTCAGAGAAGTTTGTTGCGCAGCATACACAGAGGCTTTGGCTAATTTTAACTCAAAGCAAGACAACGCGTCTTGGGTCAGGCTGGTAACGTTGCCGACTCTAATGTTGCGCATCCCGGAGCGAAAAGCCAAAGATACCACACTTTGTCAAATAATTAGAAAAAATCTCGTGGATACGCAGTGGAAACGACTAGAAAATCTTTTTGCCGAACAATCACGCAGCACCCGCAAAAACTCAGAAAAACAGTACACTGATCGTGACAGAGCCGCTACAGCAGAGCGCAAATTAGCAGAAGGTGATGTAAGATCTGCCGCACGTAGCCTTCTTTCAACCGACTCATTCGCGCCACTCAACAGCCACACAGAGCAGGAATTGAGAGACAAGCATCCTCGTGCTACGGATTCAGTCAGAGAGCGCTTAAACAATTTTCAAGCACCAGTACCAGCGCAAGCATGCCTCGTACCAGAAAAATGTATTACTGACGCCGCCCGGTCTTTTTCCCTAGCATCAGGCCCAGGATTAGACGGTTTACGTCCTCGGCATCTGCTCGATATGCTCGATAGCACAGTACCGTCATCTGGGAGGCTGGTGGAAGAACTTCGTTCTCTTGCTAGTTCAGCCTTGGGTGGTAATTTGCCACATTTCTGCATTCCCATCTTCTACGGGGCCAATCTGACAGCGCTAAAGAAAAAAGACGGCTCTATTAGACCTATAGCATGCGGCCTTACAATCAGGAGGCTTGTCGCTAAAGTAGCCATTGCCATTACAAGGACAACAATTGTGACAGCAATTTCACCAAGTCAGATAGGCGTTGCAGTGAAAGGCGGTGCAGAAGCGGCAGTCCACGCAGTACGAGCATTTGTTGAAGCAGAAGGTCCAGTACGGGTCCTAGTTAAATTGGATTTTCGTAACGCCTTCAACACTATACGACGCGATGTAGTGCTTGATGAGGTAAGACTCAAAGTGCCGCAACTTTTGCCGCTAGCTTGGCAAAGCTACAAGGAACCGACTCTGCTGTCCTGGGATGAAAAAGCACCACTATTATCATCTAGTGGAGTGCAACAAGGCGATCCGCTTGGACCTGCTTTATTCAGCCTCGGGGTATCCAGTTTGGTGGCACGCATGAAGAGCCCTCTTAACGTTTGGTACCTAGATGACGCAACGATTGGAGGCCCACTTGATCTGGTTGTGGGTGATATTATCAACGTACTGAATTTTGCAGAAGAGGGAGGCCTTAGCCTCAATGCCTCTAAGTGTGAAGTCATTACATTGGGAGGTAATGCCCAAGAACAGGATGAAATTTTTAGGGCGGTTTCGAATGTCTTGCCAGAATCTAGGCGCGTTGACATAGACGAGCTGGAGCTTCTGGGAGCCCCAATAAGCTTACGATCGATTTCAAAGACCCTTAAAGAAAAGTGCACTGGACTGAAGCAAATTCGCTCTTGCTTAACGGCGATGCATTCGCAAGCAGCTCTGTGCATCTGGAGATACAGCTTGGGCTCGCCGAAGCTTAACTATACTCTGCGCACTTCACCAGCTATTAAATGCCACGAAGATCTTCAAGCTTACGACGATACCGCAAGAAGCATTTTAGGTGAAGTATTAAACGTCGACCTGCATGATGACACTTGGAAAAGAGCAACCCTTCCAATTGCCGAAGGAGGACTTGGTATTAGATCAGCGGCGGAGCTGACTCCCATGTGCTATGCCGCGTCTCTATTGGAATTTGGTAAACTCGCAAAAACGTTGGTCGAACCAGACATCCGCCAAGGAATCACAAGAGCTAAAGACGCTGCAGAGCTAATAGCTAGACAAACAATTGGACCAGGCCCCTGGCAAGAACGTCCCACACAGCATACATTGGACTCCTACAGATGCAGCGCTGCAGCTAGAGAGCTGTTAGACAACCTCCAATCTCCAGTGGAAAAAGCTGTCTTTCTGGCAGCACGGGACACATTTAGTGGAGGCTTTCTAAAGTGTCTCCCTTCCCCGCAGCTGGGTACCATGCTGGACAACACCTCATTCCGCATGGTAACAGCTCTTCGAATAGGTGCCCCGGTTTGCAACCCCTACAGTTGCCGCGCATGTGGTACCACAGTAACTGAGGATGGACTTCACCCTCTTAGCTGCATCAAAAGCCATGGTAGAGTTTCTAGACACGCTGAAATCAATGCAATTATAAGAAGAGCCTTACGCAAAGCTGGTATACCAAGCACGCTCGAGCCCAGAATAGGACTTCATGACGACAAAAGACCAGACGGTGTAACAATCCCGCTATGGGCTAACGGCAGATGCTTGGTATGGGATGCTACAGTGTCCTGTACAGTGGCTCCCTCGTATATACGCCACAGTTCACTAGAAGCGGGATGGGTTGCCGAGCGCGCAGATAATGGGAAAAAACGCAAGTACCAAGAACTGGAGACAAGTTATATCGTAGTGCCAATATCGATGGAAACAATGGGCCCGGTAAGCAAGGGAACCAAGAGATTCATCAGTGAGCTGGGCCAACGGATTACAGATCTCACAGGGAATCGGCGCGAAGGCGAGTTTCTACGGCAACTGCTGTCGCTTGCTGTGTGCCGAGGAAACGCCGGCTGTATTGTCGGTTCCATGGAATAATATTTAGGAGTTAGAAGAAGACAAGGAGTACACGTTCACACCTCACAATTGTAACATTTAAACAATATTAATAAATAATAATAATAATAATAATAATAATAATAATAATAATAATAATAATAATAATAATAATAATAAAAAAAAATATAATAATAATAATAATAATAATAATGCAGTGCGTAGCTGTAGGCGGGACTCAGTTGGGCTCAGTTAATTTGCAATAGGCTTCGACGAAACAGAACTGAAGAGGAGGACGTATACGAGATAAGCGGAATTTTCATCGATCCGCCATGTGTATATAGCGGCCCTAGCCTATGGATGTCTCTCTACTACGACCACAAGCGGGCAAACACATATATCAATTCCTATATTATACCATGTTGTCAAAATATATATATATATATATATTTTTTTTTTTGACAACATGGTATGTTATAGGAATTGCATCTTACAATGCT
Organism: Dermanyssus gallinae; assembly: GCA_003439945.1. Taxonomy (NCBI): domain Eukaryota; kingdom Metazoa; phylum Arthropoda; class Arachnida; order Mesostigmata; family Dermanyssidae; genus Dermanyssus; species Dermanyssus gallinae. The sequence continues at coordinate 32,304 of QVRM01001860.1, read as the reverse complement.
TGAGTTCTCACAAAAATCATCATGCGATATCAAGGTGATATATAGTAATAGACTGGTATAATAAAATCATATACTTCAACGGTCGCATGTCACATCACAAGTATCAGCGCCCATCAGCTACAGACGAGGTATTTTTAACTCTCGCTTGAATAATCTTAGGGAAGCACAAAATTTTAGGCTGGTAGGCAGCCTATATGCTAATATATATATATATATATATATATATATATATATATATATATATATATATCGGGGTTGGGTTAATTCTAAAGTTATTATTATTATTAAAGACTAGTGTTGCTTTCGAATCACTGCATTCTCTGCCGCCGTGCTAGTTCGGCGATTGCCTGAACTACTGGACAGCGGCGTAATATCTGTCGCTCCTGACTCCTGAGACCCGAACTTTCCTCCCATCACTCCTGAGGATCCTGAAATGCTTCCACGATATCCGACCACGTGGGCTGCATGAAACGTCGTTCTTAGATGTCTGCTCTTCGATCCGGCTGCTCGGCAAATCGTACTTCTCGGATTGTACTTGTATATTTTTATGTCGATTTCCTTAATTTGGCCGTACACATAGTACAGCCTTCAAACGACCTCGTGCTAGGGAAACCCTACCGTGACCATAGTTCTTGCGTCGTGAGAATCCGCCTCTCCAATATAGACGAACTATTACATTCGAGCTATTCGATTTTTATAAAAATTAAAGGATTCCAAAACCCCCCTTAAAAAGATAAATCAAACTCTCAGTTTAGTATTTGTATCCTCGAATTTCTCTCACACGAGCTACATTCGAGCTATAAAAACGTTGGTTCTACGTTACATTTGAAAGGGAAATTTAAACGCGGTTGACAGCACTTGCTAGTTTTTAATAACTGCAGCTGCTGGAATTTCTTTTCACATTTGGCTGTATATATGATTTTGGAAACTGCTACCACTTAACGATATAGTAAACCCCAGATAAGCATATTTACTTGACAAATTTACGACATTACCCCAGCTCAAAAAACGTTATCTGTCGCCAATTGACCACATCTTCGAAACGTAACTACTTTTGTGTTTTTCTAGTTAATCCGAAGCCTAAAATCGTCCATATAATCCAGTGGTTCTCTGGAATAATCTCTACTTGACTCCATACAATTTCCTTATATAGATCGCAACTTACTTTGCGTACATTAGAGTACTTAACGCACTGAGTCCGCCGCCCTGGGTCACTCCTGCGTCTGCCTCATTCCTCCCAGAACCCCTATATCATTGCCGATGCATACAGTATTTTCCTTACGAAGGGTCACGAAAAAACTAAGCAAGATACCTCTTCCATTGTTTAATTCTCTATAATTCTGTTTCTCGGCGCTAGGTCAGAAGCGGCTTTTATATCTACAAATACTGCGTATAGCAGTCTTCTTGGTATGAGATTTGTCAAGTACCTACGAGTAATTGGCCGTATAAGTTGACTTGGATCTTCTGAATCGCGTCGTTCCTTTGGTACCGCCTTCTTATTTTCCAAAAAAAATACTCAAGTCAATTTGATATTATCCCTGAAAATATCGGATAGGGGCAACTCTTAAGTGGTACTTCCCTTCAAGCGTCCCTCAAAATAAGCTTTAGATCAAAACAGGGCTTTCCAGCATGGTGCCAGTGCCAATGTTTGCTTTTAATGTTCGCTTCTTATCATCTTATCGTTTCCGGCCGCTTTGCCACTAGGTGCCTAATTGCTCCCACAACTTCTTCGATTGTGACTGCATGAGCATATATATATATATATATATATATATATATATATATATATATATATATATATATATATATATATATATATATATAACATAAGCAAAAGTTTTGCAACAAGAAGTAAAAACCCCCCTGAAAGCTCGATACCACCGAGACAACATCCTTGTAAGAGGATTTTGTGCGCGGAAGGGCACCCCGCCACCATCATCTAAGCATGTTAGCTAGGGTAACGCATGTCTTGGTGTTTTTATCTTAGCTCGTTTGCATCGCTGATGGACCGGCCTAAAAGCGTGGCCCCGCTTGGGTTCTCCCTTTGAGCGCATTCAAACCGTTCAAGCAAAACCCTAAAGGACCGCCGTCATCTCGATCGCTTACCTTTTTTCTGCCCACTACACGCCGTAGATAAGTCCCTTGAGTGATGCACGATACGACGCTGTTTTGTTTTTCTATCCAAGGTCCTATGATGCAGCAGTTCTAAGCATTGCAAGCAACAAAAACATGTATGTCTACAGCTGACTTCAGATTATAGCAACGTGCTTTCAGCTAAGCGGTCCTTAGCTCTAACGTGCTCTCAGCTAGGCGGTCCTTAGCTTAGCTCCACACTGTGTGGCTCGTATATGTATATACATTCTCGTATATAAATTCTCCATAGAGACACCGTCTGCTGGTACATACTATCCAATTAGTCGCTGCCCGTATACCCTCTCGTACACGTTCGCGCCATTTGTCCGTTTCTACGTCAAAGACATGTGTCTTTGAACGAAGGACAGATATACTCGACAATTCGGCAACAACGTGTACGATGCTGCTCTCCACACCGACGGCCAACGTGCCCCATTTAGTGATCATATTCCGTCGGCGAGCCCCTTATCTGCCAACGAACTAAGTCGCGCTTCATGAGCGGACAAGATATATAAAAACGGACACCCGGGGGAGCTGTTTATTGCGATCATCCAAGCGCCTCGGGGCCATCATCATCATCTACACTTGATTCATCTTGGCGCCGAACCGCACCTCACATTACCAGCTTATCAACAGTAGCCTGCCTGAGGCAATGGTTTTCCTCGAACGTTTATTTTCCTCGAACGTCTGTGTACACGACCGGTTCGCCGAAAGCCATGTTCACTCTCAGTGGCAGGTTAGTGCAGGTGTTTTACTGTTAGTGGGACGTCACTGACCATTACCACCACCATCGTTGCTTAGAATATTGCCACTGTAAATAGTCGCTTATACAAGTCTTAGAACTATGTGCATTAACCATCACTACAGCCAGAATGCTTGTTCGTCAACTCAGTAGCGAATAAGTAATAAATATACCAACCTTCGTCGTACCATCCCTATATATATATATATATATATATATATATATATATATATATATATATATATATATATGTATACCCTAAATTACTGTAGAACTAACGACGACAAGAGCTAGAATTAACCGCTAGTAGACCTATTTGAGCTTTGCAGTAGAGGCGTCTCTACTACTGTACTCTCGCAGCCAAAGATACAGAAAGAGGTTTACAAATTCCAGCGGTTGGCCACTGCATTGTATTATTATAGCAGCGGCCAAAATCCCTCTTGCCTGTTCGTCACAGCCTTGGTTTTCTTGGCATTTATCTCAAGTCCCTTTGCTCACAGATCTATTTCTACCCTGGGCACATGATGGTTCTGAGGTTGCGGTGTGCATTAACCGAATATGTAACAGCTTAGGCATATTGGTGCACACGAAATTAGATCGGTCCCATAATTTGACTCACCTCCAATAACCCATTAATGCCTTGAACCACAGAAGTGCCTTTGGCAAAGCAGCTGCATAAGAAGGCAGTTAAGAGGGGGCCACCGGCTCCTGCTAAAACAAATTTACCAGTAGGTGACGAGGGGTCCTATCAAAGGTTTTCAACGCAGTCACTTAAGCCTACGCTCATAGTGAATGCCCTCCTGGATTTGTCACAGCCTGTTCGACCCGATTGAAGTAATTTCGATTGCGCTACACGTACCATTACCTAAGTCCGAACTAGTTCCGGTGGCAGGGTTTGATTTAGCATGTGAATGACCCGTCTAATCACCAGCTTAGAGTAAGTCTTCTTGAGCGTCCGCTCTTGTGCAATTCCTCTATCGAGAATAGGGTAGCCTCTGTTTATAATGAAGCCTACCAATAAATATACGCCCTGGGCATACGCCCGCTAATCAGAATCTCCGTAAATAAATCACTAAGTATTCCTGCCAAGATCAGCTCTAACTGACATCAGGGCTCACAAGAGACCTAGCCGAAGCTTTTCCCTATGAAGTGCCCGTAGTTCCTGATAGTGGTCCGTAGTTCATATCGTGCTGCTTGCCTGTGAGCGTCACCTTAAGCAGCGGGATTAAGGCGTATCGGATCGGAGCCGAGCAGAATATTTTTCAGATGAGGCTTCATCTGCTCGTGGCCGAGCGCGTGAGATTCTGTCCCAGGTCTCTTGTGGAATTTAAATTTTTACGTTCGCAAATTGCATTTTTATTTATTTTTCTTAAAATATTCGTGACATTGCCAGCATGAGGTAACAAGCACAGAACCGGAGTCCTCTTTCGGGTCTTTTATAACGGCCTAGAATCATACGATTGACACTGTCCATTAGACGGTCCTTATCAATCCGTGGGCTTGCTGACACGGTGGGCTAATCCTGTTTACCTTGCCAAAAATCAGCAAAGCTGACTTCTGCTTATTATTGTTATTATGGCTCCGCTGAAACCGCTGTTTTCGTGGCAGACGCGAAACCGATGCAGCGCCTGAATTGGTCAGCTGCAAAGTAGCTCTCTTTCGCATACTCATATTTATTGATTGTGAGCTATCCGTGAAGCAGGTAGAACCGCGCAAATGCAGGAATGCGACCTCATCACGCAAGTGGTTGGCCTCTGATAACTGGCGCCAATGGCCCGGGGGAATCGAAGCGGCGCTCCACGCGGTCCGGGCATTGATCCATCAAAAACCAACGAGATGAGATGAAACGCGACTAACCCAATGACTTCAGCGCTTCTTTACAGCGACCTTAAGAAACTCAAAGTTTTAAAATTCACCGTCAGCAAGTCTGCTAGACACAACATCAATAGTGCTACACCCGTTAAGGCTTATTTATCGTCACGTGCATTTTCACAGTGCAGACTCTCCTCCTTACATCAACTGGATGAGCACTTCGCCTTTATCGTTTTGTTTACCACATTTCCACAGTTAAAGCCATGGAGTAAAATTCGATACATCCAAGTGGATGAAATGATTCTCTCTTTAAGAAAAAAACATCGATATTTGTCCTGAATCGGCTTGGCTCTCGTTGTGGTTTTGATCTATTCCTACAATTGACATATTTAATAGAAAAACTGTTTTGACCTAAGACAGAGATCATTTCAAACATTAAATGTGAGAAATCATATTTGATTATATGGATCGTTTCGGTAACCTAAATATTGTGGCACATGTGCATTTGGTCGTAAAGAGAGAAGACTTTAAAGGAGTAAAAATGTTTTGAACAACTGAGTAAAAAAACGTTATGTTCTTCATGCAAATAGACGTCAACTCGGGAGCGCTCAATCGACTATCGTATATAGTGCAAACATATACAAATATATAAATAATACGCAGAATTTAGCAAAGTTCGGGTTAGTTGTGAACTCTGTAGCCTCGAGAAGTAAAAAAAAGCGGCGGCAATTTAACAGCGCCGTTTGACTTTGAGAAGAACAATCTCGGCGATTAAAGCCCAAGAATCTTGGTTACGCAAATACATACAACCTGCGGGCGACAAGAGAAAAGGAAGAGAGACGAAAGGCGATCAACAAATGGTTATAAATGCACTAATAATAGGCAATGCGATCCGCCGTTTTCTCTGGGCAGCGCACGTTGAGATGCTACCCAAACATGCTTTCTGTAAAGACTGTCAGCGCGATGTAGTAGGGACGACCAAAATTGGAAAACGTGATGAAAGAAGATGTGCAGGGATAAATCAAAACGACGAAAGGGCGAGAGAGAAATAGAGCGAAAGAGAGATAGAGAACAATACGACGCCCAGAAATACGTTACGGGATCATATCATCTAGCGAATGCTCAACCCAAAATGGTCATCATACAACAACAAAGACCCTCAAAGAGGCGTTCTTTTGACAGAAGCCAATTGCGTACAAGCTGAGGGGGGCATAGAGAAAGAACGCAATCACGTTTTCGGAATTCAGAGCAAACGCTAGCTACGTCCCTTCTGGGTCGACACCCGGCGAATAGCCCTGAGCTCTAGGAAAAGGTGCTCATCGCAAACGCTTATCCGCCTTCGAGGCAGTGATCACACGCATCAGTCGAACATTTACAGCATCTAGCACGAAATCTAGAGCTGTTCTCGAGCCGTGATATAGCTATAGCGTTTCAGAACTTGTTCCATCTAATGCGTACATACACAGCTTTAGAAATATGTAATATATATATATATATATATATATATATATATATATATATATATATATATATATATATATATACACATATATATATATATATATATATATATATATACCTATATATATATATCCCAACCCACTCTATACGAGTAATATCCTAGTGCACACGTTTGCGGGAGACAATTGTAGCTCTATTTGCATTCTTAATAAATCAATTTATATATATATATATATATATATACATATATATCTATGTATATATATATATATATATATATATATATATATACATATATGTCTATATATATAAATATATATATATATATATATATATATATAATGACATTGTCATTGGTGGCAATTACGGGCCACTGGCTCCCGTTTGACCCCTATAAAAATAAAGATCGATGCGCTTGTGTCGATTAATAGTTATTGTTGTCATTTCTGTTGTGTTTATAAATACTAAACCACTCCATGCTAAGCCCCTTCTACCATCGGCTAGGCCATGTTTTTCTTGGGGTTCTTTTTGTACAATTCGGGGCCGCTCCTTTGGCTTCCGGATGCATCCCTTCAACTCATGAGTGAGTTGGCAACCTCGGTGGTCTCTTCGTACACCTCCTCGTCTCTCCATTAATCGCGCTACGGTAAAATTAAACTCTTCGACGTTTGAGCTCAACGTACACGCGGTTCTCTCATGAGACTAAGACTAAGGACAGGAATACATCGCAAGAGCGGCGCATTCCGATCGTGCCAGTCGTTACCAAGGGAATTCCATGCTTGATTGACTGACTACTAGGGTAGGCATCCCCGGTCGAGTCGGGGCGCGTTTAAACCACGCAAATCGGTAGGACTGCCGAAGGCAGCCTACGGCCATGTAACACTGTGGCTGCTTACTGACCACGGTAGGCCTCTACCACGACCAATGAGCTACAGAGCATGATCGGTGATGTCCAGCGTCAGCGCTTTGTCGTCCGGAAAGGCTCTTAGTCAATGAGAAGATCTCTGCAGCATTCGCGGATAGATGAAATGCGCTGCCACAGTCGACAAGAAGAATGGTGACGTAGCATAAACTCACCTGCAACAACAGAAAAAAAACGATGAAAAACTGTAATATATACAACACGGATTAATATATATATATATATATATATATATATGATAGACGGTCGTCGGGAGCTTCGTGAAGTGATCTCATGCGTTGTTTTGCTATATGAATTATGTCAAAAAACGACAGCAAATTTTTTCAGTTAAGGATGGCAATTTTGTATAATTGCAAAAAGTTCCTACTGTTGCGGAAACTGTACGAAATAATTGGCTCGTATTCGGCAAGCACAGCACTTTCGTGCTACAATTGGTTCGCCGAGTTGGATTCAACTAACTTAGGTTTCTGGAAAAACTCTACTTTGGAAGCCTTATTACGCTCAAAGAAGACCGCTTGCACTGTGTGTTGCATAACCATTGTCACTCGTCTTCTTGTCTATAGTCTCATGTCAAAGTTAAACTAATGGATATCTCACGCTTTCAACGAGCGCGAACAAAATTCACCGTCTAGTAAAATGCTCTCCTTGGCTTGCCAGACAACGAGTGTCCCTTATTGGATCGAATCTTGATTTGTAATGAGAAATTGGTATTTCACCATAATGTGAAACGTAGAAGACCCTGACGCGTCCTAGGCAAACCTTCCTATAAGATGCCAAACAGACTAAACCAATTGTTTTGAATATTTCAAATAACAAAAAAAGATTTATTATTTTTATAGATATTAAGAGGCAGCCCTCCTATCTATGGTAAAAGGATGTTTAGGCATTCCAGACGCGGTCTCGGTCGCAGGCCCCGCAGGTGTTGTTTCAATGTCTAGCGCCTGGGAAAGGGCGTTAAGGATTCTAGATTCTCCGGCCGTCGAACGATTACGTATTCTACTAGAAGATTCCATGGAACGTCTGTTAGCGCGTACCGGAACACCTCCTCCAGAGAACCCGATGCCGCAGGAAACCTGGACCCCGCTATTGGAGAATATACGTCTAGCCAATCTTATTGATTCTTCTTCTTATTGAATAAAGAACGACTTCAAGCACCTCCATCCAGTACTGCTGTTGCATGGCTCATTGTTCTACGAAGTGCCCACGAACACTTAGGATCGGTCTCTTCCTTGCAACCCCACGATCTGACAAGGATGAGTGAAGCTGTGGTGAGAGGTTCACATTTCGGGTCACCATGGACTATCCCCGCATCCGCAACATAGGCTGGCAGGACGAAGATGTACAGCTCTAAATATACCCTGACCCATGCCCCCTTAGACATTCTCGCTCATCTTGGCTTTTTGAAACCTGCGGATCTGAACGTAGGATTACTTTCGGCGACCTTGACGGACGGGTGGGTGAACACTCGTCTCAAAAACGCCTACCGTGATTTTTCTTTAGCACCTTGAATAGTCAGTCACGGGTGCGGGATCCAGACTTGTTACGCTGTTTCCTAGGCGAGTATAAAAAAAAATGTGGGAAGTATGCATTTATCGGGGACTCTATGGCTTTTATCCTTTTACCTTCAAGACCTTAGGAAGCCCAGGTACAATGACCAAAGGATGTTTTTGGTAAGGAAAACCAAATGTCTCAGATTAACCCCTGTGCTAATTAATTTTTTAATAATAGCGACAAACGCTCTTATTAGGTATAACGCTACAGCGGGGCTCGGTACCGTGTCTAGGTGAGCGACAAACTGATTGCCTCAAGAGTACGACTTCTGTGCTGGTTGTCGAAAAGGAACAACCTGAATAGAATCACTTTGACCTAGATTTCGTACCGGAATATCGGCCGAAAGGTGTTAATACTCGCTGAATAACGACTGCCACAATGATCTCTGCTTAGAGATCCAGAAATAGCAATGGAGTCGGCCGGACTAAAAGCGGCGATAACATCAAGAAAATGACGGCAACAACAACAACAACCACAACGAAAAATAACGGCTGTCGACGAAAGGCTGCAAAAGTTCAGGTCTGAGAGTGGGTGGTGCAGATTTTGGTCTCTCTGTCTATTCGCGGAAACAATGGCGAGAATCGGTTGGCGCTCGTTCTACACGTCCTCGATCTCACACCTCATCATCGTCGTCGTCGACACACAGAACAGACGAACTCCCGCCAATCTCGTTGGAGTTGGACAATCGCCAATCGTGGCCAGCACAGACACTTTCCGCGCTCCTCTGTCGGTCGACACGACTCACCAAAGTCCAATTATAGTAATGCGCAAATTCTCGGAACGAATTTATTTAGCTTTACACGTGCGGCCGGCGCCACACACTCCCACCAATATGCATATATATATATATATATATATACATACACACATATATATATATGCATATATACATATATACTGCTACCTGATGTCTCCATCCAATTAATCTTTACTAAAAAACCGTTTGAAATAACTCAACTCACTCGAACAAGAAAACAACTCTTCTTTTACGGCAGTAAGTAGTGGGTTAGGAAGTGCCGTTAACAACTATAGTTACTTGTATTTTTAAACAGCAAATACGATCTCTACCTTTAGTACGTTAGTGGCGGCAAAGCGCTCTTCATAGAAGGCATAACATGAAATGCAACCAAACATAATGAAACGCGACCGGTTGCGATACGTTATTCCTGCATTTATTAGGCTCGCTGTCCAAAACGCGCTATGTTTTGCTGTATCGTCCGTTCTGTTCCGCCCGTGTCATTAGACAGGCCTCACTTCCCTAGAGCATAGTCCGAAAGCACACGCAGATATTACACTGTCCATGCGCAACTTTTTGTTTGTCTTTTCTCGTCCTGATTTGGCAACCACAAAGCGCGCGCTTCACTTTGATAAAAGTCTGCTTCATTTTTCTTTTTCGTTTTGCCTGATGCGGCAAACCGAACGAGCCCCTCGCGCACCTTTATCCCTCGCTGCCTTATCGTCAAGTCTTTTTTTCAATTTGGATGTCATTCAACCGATTGTACGCTTACTTTTATGTCAGATTTCATTCGTAATAACAAACATAATAAGTTAGCTAGCTGGCATAACGTCTGCTTATGTCCTGTCACATTCATGGTAGCCGACCACCAGGAAGGCTAGTGCTACCTGTATGCAGGTTCTCATAGTTAGTCAAACCCGGTGGCGTGGTGCATTCGCCTGCGCCTTGCGACCGCAGGAGACACATAGGTGCACGGGTACAATCCAAAAATGTATAATTAGTTTGTAGTGTTGTGTTTCCACAATTGATTGCCACAAATAGTATCAATCATTTAGCAAATAATATCGCATCCGTATTAATGAATGTAGCCTCTCCTTACCGGATCGTTAATCTCTACCTGTTGTTGCTTTGATACGTTTCTTTGCGGCGGTACATCTCACCGAAATCTATTACTCTCACTGAGACTTGTGCACATATAGTGGGTCTACATAGAAACAACGCGTACCCTGTCGCGCTGCACCTAAAGTACTGTGTCGTCTAGTTTGAAGGTTTGATATTTAGGCAAAATGTAAATGGGCTACTGGCACTTTCTTCATACCTTTTGAGCTTTACTTCTTTCTTCTCCGAGTGCTCGAATAATATAATTCATTTTATCCACTGTCCAGGGCCGCTCTTGGTACATTAACTGTGCTTATAGAAGATTGCTTCAAGAGACCAAGCAGGAGCGGAACCGCTCGCTGAAAGTTCGTAAGAGTAGCCAAATATATTTATTTTCAAATAGAGCCAATGTCATCTATGGTTCAAAACAAACTTTTGGATGCCAGGAAAGAGAGCTCAAGTTCCAAGCCAAGAGCTCGTAACTCTTTAAGAACTAACTGCAAAATGCGGAACGCACAGACGGGCACTCCGCTCGTCGTGTGACTCAATTATAAGCTGCATGAGCGTTCCAAGTCGTTAGCCCTAGGTAGACCCGCACGCTGAGAGGCCCATGCCAGGCACCGCAAGATTGTTCTTCTATTTTCTATGTTTTCTGTCTAGATCTACTATTGACTCTAAACCTTCCGCCAGCGTGCTAACTAGGCATATCAAGCTGATTATTAATCTCCTTCGGGATGAGTACAAAATCGGTATTCTTCCAAGCTAGGGCGGGCTGCCTCTGCGAAGTATTTGTGTCAATACCTTAGCCACCACTTACGGAGACTTATTAATAAGTACTTTCACGGCCAATACCGGAAAGCCATCAGTGCCGGGTGCCCTTCTGGTCTTCCATTTTTTTTCCGCAGGTTACCTCTGGAATTTAATCCTCGACCGCCCGCACTTCATGTTGGGGGAAGAGCATGTGAGTCACCTAGAGGCGTTCGCCTTGCTAGGCCCTCCCCATGGGTCATACTCTAGCATTTATGAGAACTTTCTCTAGCAGCACTTCTTACTCCCAGCTGCAGCACTGCACAGGAAAGCGCTGATGCATTCAAATTCACATTACAGTTTTCTGGACAAAAGCTTCATCCGTGCTGTTGCGCGTTTACCTACTGCCTAGTCTTCTCCTGGTCTAGATGCAACGTTTACAGGCTAACGGAATCTCCTCGTTCCACCAGTACTCTGGCACATGTAGAGTTCGCGGACTTTGTGTATCTCTCGCAACATGTTCTGCAAGACTTGCAGAAAATGTTACGAGAGGTTTGCAGCGGGTCGTTGAAACAATCCGACTCCTCAATTGTGCAGTTGGAAGCCCAGGTGCGGCTCCAAAATGCTGTATTTCATTCATTCATTTTTATCTCAATTTTTGTAGTAAGCCTAACTAATTGGCGTATATCACTAATTCCGTATTGCATTTGCTTTAAATCATATTCTCGGTAATTTCTAGTAAACGCTGTTCGAATATATGCCCGCCATTTTCAGTGTGCGGATATCCAAGCCTTGCCATTCCTTTCTAAAACCGGCTGTGCTAGTAACAATAAAACATGCCTGCTGTTTTATTGCCATATTGAATGACCCTTCACTTGAACGCCGTTATTTATACGACTTTCACTGTATCTAGCAGAATGTAGCATGTAATACAGTAAACGAAAAAAATACATCGATCGTTTGTTCAAATCCTTCAGTCGGATAATATTAGACGCGTCTGATGATATATATATATATATATATATATATCCGACGTTCCAAACGTTACTTCGATTAATAAACTTGATTCACGTTATTGTCCTACTAAATAGTTTGCTTGATAGGTAAAGTCGCATATATGCAAATTATGAGAAATACGTTCTACACTTCCCATCGTATGCTGCAACAGCAAACTGCAACTTTAAGCTAAGCGACGACATTATGAGTTGGGTAACCTGATCCGAAGGGTAAAGTAAAAACCGTTTTCCATTAGATAAACGTGTGAAGAACATTTGCAGGCTTGAGTCCTTCTTAGCGAGAGGACTTGGCAGCGCACAGGTAAACCCTAGCTTGCCGATATCAAAGGCACCGAAGGCAGGCAGGTTATGATAATGCAAGTATGACCGTCCGAGCGAACCACAATGTTCGAAATCGTCTAAGCGTAGAGGGAGGACATGACACTGAATCGTTCTGTGAGCCGGTGTCATGACTAGACTACTCGTCTCTCTGGAGCAGCGGAAAAGGCGATCACTCGAACTGTACGCAAATAACGCAACGAAGAGCAACAATAGTTCGCCGCGCGTAAAGGCGACAATAACACAATAGCATTATACATAGTGTAATCCGCTGTCGAACCAAGAACACTACGACAAGTAATAACAGCAACAACGAGAGCAGTGAATGAAAACAGTGGAATTGACAGACAACAAAGTACATCAGTTGTCATCCTAACAACGCAAGCTAACTAATGAAAAACGTGAAGTAGGCCTGAAGACAAAAACCATCACGGCTTAAACGTGATGGAGCTAATTCCTCGCTTGAGGCTTAAAGGGACCAGGAGTGCAGCTAGCGGCACGCCCTCAGTTCTCGTTACTATCCGCAGAAAAACCGTTTGATCTTTATTGTAGATTGGGTCAGGCCGATCCGACCACTACAATTCGAGCGCGGCGTATCCAATCATGTCTAGTTGCGCGGTCTAAGACGTTGCGGTGATGGCCCGCTGCAATAGTGCGAGTGGTGAAATTTGTTGTCGGGTGCTGTTAACCACAGACGTATTAATTAAACTCGGCTTGAATACCACCAGCGATGATTATGATAATGGCGATGATGTTCGTGTTAGAGAAATAGACACACTCCGGTGCTGTACCATGATTTGCCTCGCCCTGTTACCCCGGTAGCGAAATAAGACCCCCCCTCACGTACAGTGGGGTATATTGTAAGAAACACAACCAAACAAAAATGCCGCAGGTCCGATGCACCGCCGTACAGCAAGTTTCCCAGGCAAAACATCTAACTAATTTAACTACTAAATTATCAGATGGCTTCATAATGGCACTGGCATTTCCGTACTCGTTGTATAGCGGCTGAGCTGAGTAAACCGAGTGGCTGCGACGTTCCTGACGTCATCCCGGTCGGTTTTTGCAGCAACTGCCGAGTAAGCGCGGCCTCATTCGAACGTAGAGAACGCGATGGGGAAACTGGAAATATACTATTATTATATTCTATTATTCTACGTATTAAGCAGTATATTATAGGTATTACGCGGAATAATTTCTTCAAAACTGGCGCATTTAAAACCGGCGGTTTCGCTGCCCCGCTGGCTAGACCACGTGGAGTCTGAGGATTGCGTCGTAACGTGTTTAATTTCGAACAACACACGCAGTCTTTTGGTACAGCTATTTTACTAGCTTATTGTACACGCGACACTTACCACATGTCCTGCACAGACAACGGTGGACACTACACTTTAAAGTCATTAGACTTGCACTGATTGCCTATTTTCCTATTAAAGCTCAAATTTAGTATTTCACTTAGCCCAGGGCAGAAGAAAGCCGGAAACTAAATTAAAAAAATGACAGTCCGTCCGCATCAATTTCACTTAGGCAGGACTCAGGTCGACTATAGCAGTTCAAGCATAATGGTTCATATAGGTAGACTACGACCGCCAGCGTATCGTGCTGCTGTGCAGCTAATTGGGTAATGTCAGATTCTATATGATCTAGATAACAACGAGTCCAACGAGCTATACGTTGTTACAGTGGTTCACCAGGCCATTATAATCAATTATTAACGGCTTTGACGAAAGACACAGCGAAGCTCCACCCACTCCAACAAAAACAAGAGAAGGCCGCAACAAGAGAAGAGAAAACAACATGAGCAAGAGCGATAACAGCAGCATCCTTGTAAGGGCAGCAACAATACCAACAACAACAGTAACTACAACTAAAAACATTATATCCCATCGTAAAGATAATAGTAACGTGTATTTCATCTTGATTTTATCTACGTGAGTTGCCTTCCTGTCGTTACCGAATAGGGACCGGTCGTACAAAAGAGCTTAAACCAGAGACCTGAATAGTAGTCGTAGACATGTTTGACATCTAAGCATTATGTACCCTGTCCCTGCAAGTGATGGGTGACATCTTGGACCCGCTGCAAGTTATCATTTATACGGGGCATGCTAGAGCGCTTCAAGCAAGAAACTGACGAGGTGCCGGCTTTCTAAGAAGGTTTCTCAGCTAAGCCGAAGAGCAAACAACCCAGAGACTCTCTTGTTCTAGTGTCAACTCCAGTTTGTAGCCAAGAGAAGAAACGCTTCAATAACGGACTTGCTATCCTTGCTTACAAATTTAACGTACAGACCCAGTAGTTTGTTGGGTCAACTACTGGGTCTGTACATATAAGTACATGTAACTTATGTACAAGCAGCAACAAGATTATTCCAAGTATTTAAATACGACGAGGTTCCGGCGAATAAGATTACGAACGTTCTTATGCGATATTCGTGTAAACTTGTTGGAGCGAAGAATCCCTTCTTATCCGTGCTGCGCACTTCGAAGAAGACCACCAACGGCAACAAGGATGTTCATAAACAACAGATAGCAGCGGCGAAGAACGACGCCAAGAAACTGCCAAACCTGCCAACCAGATTCGTAATGGCGAACAAAGGCTTCAGAACCAGGAGCTGCTACGACAAGCTAATAGCGGAAGAATCTGGATCAACAAGCTAAATCCTAAACACAACAGCAACAACGTAGACTAAACAACGAACCGTAATGATACTCGAGAGGGGAAATCCCTGTGACTTGTTGGGGTTTCCCCCAATGATGACCAACACCTAGCTCTTACAAAATCTGTTCGCCGCTCTATCCGAGAACTTCTGGATGGGCGTAGGTCTGTACCTATTCCAAAGGCAGCGTTCTACTGTGTGGGGCGGACGCTGTAATTAAATATACTGCAGTGGAATATCGAGGGCGCCAGAACACGTCTTGATCTTTCCCACACGCGCTTGACGTTGTTATTCTAACAGAGGCATAGTTTACAAAAAGCATAAACGTGAATGGATGACTGCTGAGTGTCTGTCGCAACAAGCAGCAGCAGCAGCATGTCCATGGAGACCAAGCAGAGACGAAGACGTTTTATACAATGGCAGACCTGGTGAAGTCAAAGTTCAGTACAATGGACGACAACTGTGTCATTTTACCTACTGCCAAGGAATGTAATGCCGTTACCATGTAGTCAAGCCCCCGGTGAACTGAGAGAGTAAACGATCTATTTGATAAGCTGTGTCGGTCTGTGGGTCGCTCGATACAGTTGATCCTGAACTGCCTAATAGATGAACCCGTGAATAGTTGGTGCAGATCAGCGTTGATCAACAGATATTGCATGACCAAAGTCTGTGACTTACCACGACTCCGGTTGTTTATGCATTTGTGGGACCACCGAGTAGAGTAACGATCGATAGTTATATTTACAAAAACAAACATTGAAAAGGCCCTGCGTGACGTAATTATATCTTTGCAACAAAAACATTGAAGAGACCTGTGTGACGTCGCCAAATAGTCGCCTTCTTTCGGCTCGAGTCAGTGCACGGCTGCCGGCGGAGTCTCAAGTCAAATGAAGACGAAAAAAATGGTTGAAGTCGCTAGGCTTTTATAAGCTTTTTTTATGTTTTGAAAACGTTTTGCCACCTCCAAGAGATATTTCTGTTGGTAGTGAGCACGCCAATCGTATTGTTTCAGTCCTGCGACAAAGCGTCTGCGAAAAGCGATGGATCCCTTGGATAAGCGCAAAGTCGGGTAAGTTTGAGCAATATGTTGTTCAAGCTTATGTTCAGTTCCCATTACAAGGCGTTATGCTGCAGGCATATTAATGGCTTGACAAGGCGTAGACAAATAGACGGTCAGATCAGCCAAAGAAGACTTTGGCTTTTGAATGAGGAAAACCGTCTCTGTCTTCTGAAAGCCACGAGATACCCGTATAAATGGATTCAAAGCTATTCCCGGACGTGTCGCTTGCCCTATCGCATCCCAGAGTATGTCCCTAAAGGTGTATTTGTGTGGCGTAAGTTGACTATGCGAGTCAGGGAGGTCATCTTGGCTGAAATAACTGAAGATGTTATCAACGCCACACAAAAGGCAAAATCTTGTAAAGTTCCCGCTATGCACGCTTTAATAAGCCCCCCCCCCCCGCCGCCCATAACAATATACAAGAATGAGTATTCTTGCCCTCGTCATGGGGGGGAAGTGATCTTAAGTGCCATTCCGAAAGGGAAAGGCAATCCACTCTATTCGTCAACTAGCCGTGACATTGCAAAGATGAGTGTGATATATGTACAAGCTCTTAGCAAGTGAATTGACTAGACGACTGGAGGCGTCTTCTTCGGCGTCGCGAATGGCTTGCGGAAAGAACAGCATGGATTCAGAAGAGGAAAGTCGACGACGACAGCTTGCTCTGTGAAATTGGTCAAATCCCTCTCACGGTTTTAATATCATCACAACGGTTACCCCATTGCTCTGTTTTTGTGGACTTTAAGTGTGCCTTTAACGCAGCGTTGGGGATAAGCTGGCGTACATCGGAGTTCTGCTCACACTTATTTAACTATTGTTTTTGCCTCAATCCTTTAACAGGGCAGAGTTCCCTTTGACGACGGTTGTCTGGACCGGTTTGTGGGTCGAACCTTTGGTTCAGACAACAGAAGTGGCTCAAGGGGACACTCCCAGCCCCTTTCTATTTTCTGTATTGATTTTGGACTTGCCATCTATAAATACTAAACGAAACATGTTTGTCAAGGTGTTGCTCTATGCCGACGACTTGGCTCTGTTCTCCATAAGCCGTTTTCACTCTCAGCAGAAGCCTGCAACTATGCCAAAGTTTGTGACTGCTAATGGCCTGGTTATAAATGTAGATAAAACAAAAGGCTATTAAATTCAGGAAAGGCGGAAAGCTGGCTAGCGACGATGGGCTTCATCTTCAGGAAAATATTGTCGAGTATGTAAAACACTTCGCCTACCTTGCTCTGCAAGCCACAACCGACTTGTGTATCTGGCGGTTGAAACATGTCTCTTTAAAGAGACTTTGCAGCGAAGCTAAAACCTGCTCCGCACTGAGGTGTTTACGTAGCACATTCAGAATTTGGAGGCGAAAATGGCAGATGCCAATCCAACCGTCTTTATGGCGCCTGCCCTCATCTTAGGCACGTCGAAGAATCCTAATATGGAATATGGTCATCTTACTATTCGATTCCCTGTGCATGGGGATCATCATGAAATTTGTGCACGACCTGGCCATCATGAAGTTAGCGAATAACGTGTTTGCGGTCAGCAGTGCACGACATATTATTAACTTGAATGCTCGGAATCCGGTTTCTGTAAACCGTCTAATATAACCAAAATGAAATACCTGCTATTTGCTACCAATAAACAAACCATTATTATGTACCATCACGTTGGCGACGTTTCTTTCGGCTAGACCCAGTGCGAGACTACCCGACGCAAGGGTGTGCACTGGCAGAAGGCACTATTAACCGGCTGAATCGATCGACGTGAGCTGAGTCGATCGAAGGAGGCTTTACTTCGCCGCGCTCCGCGCGATGGTTGGATCCACGCGGGCCTAGTAGATGGCGCTTGACACGAATCGACGTAATGGACGAAACTGCTTACTGTTTATTAAATTATTTTTTCCTGCGACTTGTCACACGACCAGTGGACGTTAATTATTCGATATATCCTGACATTAGTTGTAGCAGTAGCAAATGTAAAGCCGCTGGCCTATGAGGCAGTATTGAGGAACGGGGTAAGAGGAACACACACAGACACAGAGAAGAGAACAAAAGCGTTGGGAAGGGCAAAAGAAGCCAACAAAAGCCAGCCACGAGCTGTCACGTTGTTGCTTCTGCTGCTGTTGCTGTTGGTTGCTTTTAGCAGCAGTGGCATCAGCAGTAGGGGCAGCCTTGTGGAGACCGTGATGGTCCTCAGTCCTAACAGCTACAGCCATCACAGTCTCTTAGTGTGATGTTTGCCTATGGTGAAGACGACAATGCGTATGATGGCAGCCGCCGTGTTCACCGCCGTAACTCTTGTTGAAGAAGTGACAACTCAGATCGCCCTTGTTGCCAGACATGTGCTGTATTGCTGGTTTAAAGGAAGCCCATGATTACATGCTACACGGGGAGGCTATCCCTATTTTAAATTGCGTTTGGTACCTCGGGGTTGCGTGTATGAGACCGGAACTGGATTTTAGCACTCATATCACACAAGTCATCCGATCAGCTAATCTCATATCGAACACCATATTTCATTGTTTTCATTACAAGTTATACATGAGGATTTATAATAGTTTGGTTGTACCTAAGAGTACCTATTGCTGTGAGGTTTGTCGGCCTTATTTGGACAAACACATTGAAGCAATGGAAAGTGTACAGAGGAGATTCCTTCGTCGTGTCTTATTAACTGACTATTGTATGTATCTAGGTAACGGTTTGTAAAATGAAAATAATGTCGCCCTTTGACAAAATAGAGGTGCATTTGAATTGAATTGAAAGTAATGTGTAGCTATTCATTCTACAGACAATGATATTGCAGACAATGGCGCACTGCAGTAAGCGATGTCAGTGGGGAAGACAAGGTGGCGACGAGGTGTCGCTACGTTCGGTTACGTTCATTCTCCGTTTTCCATTCCCTGAGCTCCAGAGCATCGCCGTTTACAGACCGGAAATGTGCCTGGCCTAGGCCAGGCAAAAAAATGGTATACCAGTACAGGAGATTCGATCATACAGCTTGATTCGCTGATCTTTGCACGGAGTCCCTCTAAAGGAGAAACAAAGCACTAGACTTCAAGTACTCACTCAATTATGACCAGCCGATTGCCGTCGCGTCTTCCGTACTTAGCTCGTTTAAGCATTTACTGAAGTATGCCCAGTGGCAAAATGGCTAAAATAGATACTTGTTTAAAATATATTAGACTATTTGGATAGGCTATTTGTCTGGCTCACCCCTAGGGTGCCCGCATGCAACTACAAAACGATGTCCTAGACTTGGCCAGCCGAATCATACTAATCCCCCGCATCCGCACAAAACAATCCAAAATAGGATAACCTTACCTAACGCCATCGAAAAATTAGGGCAGACTATAATAACTAGGGACGCAAAGTGAAGAACTTCCCGCGCTGCAACAATCGTGGTAGGTGGATACACAGCAGTGAAGGTCGTAGTACTTATCGGTGCATGATGTAAAATAGGATCAACGGCCCTCCAAAGTGAATATTCGACACGTGCATAGAATGTTATACGCGCGTAGATGTGTATAGAAAAGCCACTTTGGAAAGCTTTAGAAGGTCGATGGGCGTATATCTGACATAAGGGGAGCTTTCCAGCACCGCTGGCTTACTACGAGGCTGTAGTAACGTTCTCCATAGTTTAGACTGTCCATAAGGGCTACTAGCAAACGCTGGTGCAAATAGATGTGTTGAGTATTAAGAAAAGTAGTGATTGTCCGGTATCTGCTCCGCTTCGCCGCTACGATCAATGCGTGCATCGCCATCATGAAACGCTCAAGGTTAGTTCGCAATAGCCAGCGAAATAGTAATAATATCCAACTATAGGATCATCGCACGGGCTTCGCTGCTATTGATGTAGTCTGGTTTGTGACGTATAGAAGAAGTAAACACAATTGCTCTAGCATTTTATAAAGCAGAGGCAAACGCAAATACCTGTATACCTGTATATATATATATATATATGAAAGTGTATCCTTGCTTATAATATTGCAGCACAGCCTACGGCAAGGCAGGTTCATCTCAACTGCATGCGAGGTACTCGCCTGGAGAGTGTGCTCACCTGTAGGTGCCGTGTCACGTAAGTCACAGCGTTTAACCCCGTACCGAGCAAATTAAGAGAGTTGCACAGCGGGTTTAATAACTAACTGTATGCACGTGTGCCAGGAAACTGTCGTCAGACTTACGCTAGCTTACGAAATTCGTTTGTACTTGATTTATCTAGTAAGGAAATACATACGTACACGCGTGTACTACGACATACGGGCAGCCGATGACCAAACGCGCTCAAAGGTCTCACAAAGACGGTCGGCAAAACTTCGCCGCATCCGTGGCGTCTCTCTCTCTCTCTCAAGCCGGCGCGCTGCAAGCTTTGCAGCCAGCAAGAATGTGGACACAATCATCGACGACGAAGCTTAGCTGTCGTGCGGCTTAAAAACTATGCAAATCTCTGTACCGGCGCCTGCAAATCTCTGTGCGGCGCTTCGCGCATTGCTTCTGGAGCATCGCCGCGCCTTGTCGACCGTGTTCGTCAGAAAACACTCTGTGCCGCTATTCTCTTCTTCCCTTTCGTCATTGGTCTCTCGCTAGCATACGTCGGTTGTCTTTTGCTGAACACGCCGATAAACGGCTAGAACAACGCGTGTTTCCTCCCGATCCGCCTCTCGCCCAGCGCACTGCCCTCCCTTCGGTGGTTGCAGGCTTTTCCCTCTCGTCTCTTGCTTAATCGACGACGGCTGCAGGGGCAGTCAGTAGTAGTAGTAGTAGTAGTTGTTGTTGTTAATACCAACCTTTTTTTTGTTACCGTGCAACCAGCGTCTGTGCGTGCAGCTCAAGTCAGATGGGTCACCGCATGTCCGACAAAAACAAGGAAATACAGGGACGCAATGACGCAAGGCTCAATCCCGACTCAGCAGCTGTCCTTATGTAGCCTGCTTTCAGGTTCGCGGCATCAGGGACTCTGTTTGTGTAAACGTGGCTGAATGGGTATAAGCGGCGGTTATGCAAAAGACTAGCAGCAATTACTACACTAAGCCGAGCGAACGATGAACCGAGCGAAATACCGAGCGCTTGAGGAGATCGTTGTCCCGACAATAACCATGATCATGAGGATGCACAAAGCTGTAGCTATAGCCAAGGCCAAGGTCAAATAACAATCATATCGATATAGCCGACTGTAACAGCTGTTACGGTGAATCTCAGCCTCACCACATGTATAACGCATTTGCTGATGCATTTGCGGATTTAGTCCGTCATCGCCAAAGAACCACGAGGTAGTAAAGGTCGTGTTGCAAAAGCACTGCCACAATTGTGAGTGAGAACAGCGGTTTTTTTTGGGCGAGTGGGAGAGTGGGTTCAGGCACCGTCCACTGATTCGGATGCCGTGACAAACAGAGAGCGGACGGTTCAGGCATAGTTGTGTACTCGTGCGTATATGTGAGAAGCAACAGAAATTGAAGCAGGATACTAGGATTTTCGTCTTTTGCCTATACTTCTCCATTTTTATCTAAATTTCTCTCTTTCTCCCTCAGCCACGTTTCACAAGAAGCGTTCATCAAGAAAACATCAGCGCTGACAGGCGATATGGGAACGTACGCGCTTGTATGCTCACGCTAGAGGAAGGTTTACGGCTAGGCAATAAGGATTCGCTTCTAAACGGAAAACAATCAGGCGGC
The DNA here is from genome assembly GCA_003439945.1 of Dermanyssus gallinae. Lineage (NCBI taxonomy): Eukaryota > Metazoa > Arthropoda > Arachnida > Mesostigmata > Dermanyssidae > Dermanyssus > Dermanyssus gallinae. The sequence continues at coordinate 10,395 of QVRM01001860.1, read as the reverse complement.
GCCGAAGCGTCAGCTGTAGCAGCAGCAGGTCCGTTATTTTCCGTAAATGGATTAAATTGCATAACGTTTATTCCACTCTGTCTCGATCGATCTTGGCCTATTTCTCTGAGCCTTCCCTGCCTTCTCTCTCTCTCTCTCGCTGTCTGAGAGAAGGCAACGGCTCAGAGACTTGACTTTCTTTTGAGATCTTTCGTTCAGTCATACTTTTAGTTAGGCTGATCCATCGACCATCGGATCCGGGTTCACTCATTCGCCCATCGCCCATTCACGCATTTCATTTGCGCCCCGCCTAACCGTTAGTGCGTAGACAGACAGGCAGACAGGCGGGCGGGCGAACAAGCTACGAAATCGTGGTTGCGTCGTTGAGCGTCGTTGACGAGGGGCCTAGTGGAGCCCATCTTTTTTCCTTAATCCTTCGAGGACCTCTTCGATCGCTTTTCATTGCGTCGCTGTTGTTCCGGTCGGACGCCGTCTAGCCTTGCATGTGTAGATAGATGGCGCATGCGTATACAGCGATAGATAAGCCTGTCCTGCTGAGGGTGTTCTCGTCTCATCGTCTTCTTGTCCTCTCTCACGGTCTTTTCCTCCTACTCCTACTCGTACTCATATACGGTCGTATTCATCTGTCTTCTTCTTCTCCTCTTTTTCTTCTTCTTGTTGTTTTCTTTTGTCGTCATCCTCTTTGTTGCCCGTTAGTTTCCTTGTTTTTCTGCTCCCCCCTTGTCAGCTGCTCGTTGCGGCAGTTCCTTGACTAGTTCCCTGGGGTCGGCTGCTTCTGCTGGTGCTGCTTCTGCTAGCGCCCACTGCCCTGCCAAAGTGATCCAGTTACTCGGATACAGCCAGTCAGTCAACAGACAGCCAAGTTAGCTGTAGGCGCGTAATATAAGCTGCGACTGTATATGTACTGTATATACTGTATATAACTGCTGCTGCTACTGCGACTGCGTCTGCAGCAGCAGCAGCAGTTATAGTACGAGTGGTAGTTAAAGGTAGTAACCATAGCGGTAGTTAGTGGTGGCAACCGTAGTGGAAACAGTAGCTAGACGTACAAGTTGAAAAGGTAGAGACAGTCACGACACACGGCATTACAAAACCTCGCGTTCGTTGTAGTCATTTCGACTGACAACTACTACTGTTCTAGTTACTGACGTGGTAGTAGTAGTAGTAGTAGTAAAAGGCGAAACGCATATTCGTCTATGCTGGGAAACCTGAGCGAGTAGTGTCGAGCCCGGTGGCGTGGTGGATTAAGTCTCCGCCTCGCAACCGGAGGAGACACATAAGTGCGCGGGTTCGAGCCCCACCGTTGCACATTTGTATTAAAGGGGGTCCGTCTATGAAGCAATGTGAAAAACAGCTCTTGGCTGAGAGTCAGCCCGAAAACTTTACTTTAGTTGTAGTACAGGTAGGGCCAGCTTCTTTAACGGCGAATGGCTGTCGCGGTATCACCTGTCGGATGTTGTTGCTATCGTCGGCTCTGCGACGGCGGCATCCGCTGCGTCTCTATTTGCCTTCGTGCGAATCACATACGATTGTCCATCAGCTTGCTTCGTGTCGACTTGCCTTGCCTTTACCTTCCCTTCTTTGGTTCTCGCAACCGGTTTTGTATATAACCCATTTTCGCCCAACCCCAGCAATCCTTGCGCCAAACTCCAACTGCGCTTTTGCCTCTCTTCCCCTCATTCCTCGCCTCATCTTATGATGATATCACGTGATGACATACGAAATTATTATACGAAACGCAATGGACCTCCTCTAGTTAGCGCTGCCACAGTTGCACCATTGGCCTCAATTCCTGTGGGTCAGTACTTAATTATGCATAGTAAACTTCGACTAAGCTGCATATGCATCTTGGGACTGTTATCAAACATAAGGTTTGAAATATGTTTGATCCAACTGTCGCATCAAATATCAACACGCTATGCCAACGTAAACTTCGCAGGGTCAACCTACAGTCACGTACTAAGATCTAAGGCAGGCACAAAAAACATAACAGAACCTGACCAGCCTAAACGAAATCAGCCGAAAGCCTCTCTGACAAACCTTCTTAGCCACTCAGGCCGTTCCCTATCTGTCAAGATTAAAAACAAACTGTTATCCCCTATCATCTGGCTCCATTGACTAACGGCGCAGTTAGAGCGCCCTATAAAAGTTTGCCGCATGCCCAACTGTACAAAAAGCAGTGTATTTCGAAGCGTACAGCATCTTCAAATGGCGACAAATGGTGGTTTTCGTATTTTCTTTTTTCCTAAATGCGACGAAAGTGACGTGATATGTCTTACCATAAAATACGTAAACGTGTACAGTACTCACGCCGGCGACGTGCCGTAAGCACTGTAGTAATTGCAGCAATTGTTTATAAAACTCACTCGACTCACACGACCAAAGACCAATGACTGTAATTGTTTGCTAAAAGGTAGTCCCGTACAACCCGCCACGGCTGAATGTCAAGCAGTCGCAATGCTGCAGCGCATCCACCTAATAGTGTGTTTTTCGATGCCAAACATTCATTGCAGTGGACGCTTTTAGAATTTGTTTTCCTGCTATGCTTGTCACGATTTACTGCCAGTTTGATTACTTGCAGTTGTCGCTGTTAGTTAGTTAGGTAGTATTACTGCCGTCGTTCTTAGCACACAATTTGTGCGTTCATAGGTGGTGTGGGCAAATAGCATACTAACGCCATTCACAGCCACCATCACAAACAAATAGAAAGAAATAACTGCTTAGAGCGGACAAACTGAACAGCATGACTGCCGTGTGATGCCCACATGACTCTGATTATGCCGCGAGTACATGCCGCGAATGACTTTATCCAACAACGGCGGTAGTTGCGTGAAGATACTGTTGCGGGAACGTGTGACGACAACGACGACGACGTTTTCAAGGGCGCAACCACTTGCCATCAGGGCTTGGTACTAAAAACACCTGTCAGCTATAATGAAGCAGGGGAGATGCGAACGTCTGGCAGGCTCAGGGGCGGCCGACATTGCCGAGTTCCCTCGGAGGCGACGCACTGTTACGCGTAGCAAGAAAGAGAGAATGTCGAGTCGTGAATAGGCCTCATCCCTGCCGTTGCAGGTAGGACCGCTTCCACCAGCTGCAGAAGCTCGTAAGGCCCTCGGGAGGAATTATTGCAGCTCTGCGTGCTAAGTTAGCCTAACGCGTGCACCTGGCTTGTTCGTGTATCCGTGTTTATCTATCGTCTAGTAGCGCTAACGTTACTGCTGCGCTAACGCTAAGGCTGGCGCTACTACTGATGCTGGCACAAACAGGCCTTAGGCCAAAGCTGTTGCTATTAGGGTTTGGGCTCGCGGGCTCCAGTAGAAGGCTCATGAGCAATATAATAAATGGAGTCGCTAGTAGTTTCCAAGTTCTTGCTGTGCCTAGCTGGACAGCGACGAAGCGTGCACGATTCGCAGCGCCCCGCAGCTCGGGAACACACTCAGCCGAACACCGGGCTCAGTTCGCGCATCGCGCAAGGACCGGCAAGCGCGTACCGCAATCACCTCGCCGAGGCTTGAATTGCGGTTAGCCCAGTCTAATAACATTACTCATAACGACGGGATATAACCACAACAGTAGTTGCAACAGCAGCAGCAGCAATAATAATAATTGTTAACCCCTTTTCCGTTCCTTGGCCTTCGGGTTCATTACACGGGAACGGAACGAAACGACGTTCACAGCCCGCGTAAAAGAAACAGTACGAACAGGTCTTGTCTCTCTTTACGGGTTTGTCCAGGTAGTGTCCAGAGGCTGTTCGTTTTCTTAGCAGTAAGGCTCATTATGCTTACCATTGTTGTGAGGATGATGCATGCTCTCGGCAGGGTATGCAACCACATCACGTAAGCGAGTTTTAACCAGCTTGAGAGCTAGCTTTCATTACACACGATGCCAGTAATTTGCTTTTTAATGTGAGGAGCCGCTTTGTTTACCTTATTTCAGGCTGTGTACCACTAGCCGCTGATGCAAACCGACTAAGACTGAAAAAAAACAAGTGTGCAGTACCCTACAAAAGTTTTGTTTCGCAGTGAGAAGCTAAAGTGTAATAGATCAAACGAGTGGTCGGGGATTTGAACATATTCAATATCCAGTAATTTTGGTCTGGTTCTGCATGTGATAGTCGCCGCGTATGCACTAGGTTCATAATGCACAGTTTTTACTACCTTTTATAATCAAACATTGCGTTGCATAAGGTGCACGAACAATAATAATAATAATAATAGTTGCTCAACGCTTAAGCGAGAAGAACGTGAAAGTGCGAGAATTAAAGTAAATAAGGAAGTTATGTTGATTGCGGATGGCTCGCAGAACCCGCAGATTCAGAAAAACGAAGGAAGTATCATCATCATTATTTATTTATATATTGCACTCAGGCAGAGTGTGTTCGTCGAGAATGTTTATATAGTCATATAGTATGATGGCTAGTAGGGTCGTCCTGTTCTCTGCAGAGAGAACTCGAGAGAATGTGTGGCGACTCTCCCCGAGACGCCGGACAATTGACTGAGTAGAACTTAGCGCAATGTTTTGAGCAGAGCCGACAAGTGCATTGAGAGTACGCCTCGTGAACTTCATGGAACGAACACTTAAAGTGGTGCTTGATAGGCCCGACGCACGATGTACCTCGTGTGCACGTGGCAGTTGTCGCAGGCCGCTCCGGCCTACAATCGAGGTGAAAGAAAAACGTCTGGTCTCCTGACCGACCTTCGCCGCTGCCTGTGTTACTTTTACTCCTACTTCATCAAAAATTGGTGCCGCGGTGGAGTTGGCATACGCAGTCTCGGCAGCCAAAGCGCGTCTAAATCTGAACACAGCCAGTCAGGGCAGACACGAATTGGCTTCTAGCCCTGATGGAACGGCGGAGTACACGTTTCGTGTTGTCGTAAAGCACCCCCCTCGAGGGAATTAAAATCCGCCTCGGCCAGGTGCGGATCCACGCCCTATATAAACTGTATGCCAACTTTAACAGCTCTTTCAACATAAAGAGACGCACAGCTGCGTCAACGGGAAGTCGTTTGAATTTTCTCCACACCCCCATGTTGGAAGTGTCGTTTTCTCACTCAGTTATTCGCCAAAGCCTAGCTTACGACTTGATCAACGTATGCGGGTAAAACACGTTCCTAGTCGCATCATAGTGAAGTCAATGTCTTAACGATGGGAATGTGCTAACGAACTCCAAGGGGCCCGCCAAGAGCAAATTATCGTATCACTCCTCGCTAATTGTTCCCCTCGTCTGACTTTGACGGGTTCAGTTTTGCCAGTGTTTATCAGCAACCGCTTAGAACCAGGTTAGTATAATAATAATAATAATATATATATATATATATATATTAATATATATATATATTATTATATATATATTATTATTATTATTATTTATTCATGTTTTCAGTATTTCCCTACAATTGTGGGACCCAAACGTGTGCCCGCTTAGGCTCACCCCCACTTCTCAATCCATAAGGCCCACGATAGCGGCGCGTTTCCCCTACACACTGCGAGCAAAAACCCGCCCTCGCGGTGGTCACCCGTGTTAGCACTAATTTTGATACCTAGATCTTTGAGGAAGATACTTGTAATATTAAATACTAATCATTTTATAGATAACTGCGATTATAAGTAATACGTTGTATGAAACGCGGATGCTCTGTAAGAAGCGTGTATTGGAAAAGTAAACTGTTTCGAATTGAAAATTTAATTTAATTAATGCCGTCATGGGCGACAACGATATCGTCAGCGTACATCACCCGCAAGGCCTTTAGAAACTCCCGTCACCGCGGCGAACGTGCTCAGAGAGGAGAATCGAAAATGAGATGCAGCCTGTTGGATCTTGCCGGGTAATCCGCACTATTTGCTCACTTACCTTAAGAGCACCTTGGGTACCATTGACTATTAATAGGATGTCGTTCTCGAAAAAGACTTGAAGTCACACTTACTACAGCCCCGTTGACACCCGCTGTCCTAGACGCCCGTCGACCATTCTAAAGGCGAACAACTTTATCGAAGGTTTAGTTAACACAGTCTGTGCAAACCTCCTGTACACGATCCGTAGGCCGGATGAGCACATCTACTTTTAGCAGTTTAGCGATTTCTTGACCTGTGGCTTTGTACTCGTCTGCATATATCAAGTCAACCTAGCTTCGACTGGCTGGGTACGAAGTGTTTCGTGTGTACGTATGCACGTGGGTCGTTGTCGCGTGTATGCATGTGCATAGCATGTCGCTCTTGGCGTATGCATTCAGCTCTGCAAACCACTGTATGCCCATATGACGAGGGTTAGCCTAAACTACTTTATATACGTCTGTTTGCGCGTACCCCGCACACGGCCGTCAAACGAGGGAGCGAGCGGGGCTGAACAAGTGAGTAAACGACGCAGATAGGCTCCGGGTTGAAAAGGGAACGCGAGGTCTAGTCCCGGTCTGACCTCGGTTCCGGTCGTACATGCGCCGTATACAGTGCCATATTCGTATTGACGATGATGATGATGATGAGGATGATCATGATGATGGTCTTCGTCGTGCTGAAAATAATAATAATAATAATAAGCGGATACAGGAGAACACAGGCGACCGACGAGAGAGCGAGTTGCTGCGGCAGTTGCTCTCGCTGGCGGTACGCAGAGGTAACGCTGCCTGTATAATCGGGTCAATGTTTTGAGAGGAAGAGACTGCTACCGATATATTTAATTATATATTAATACATGTTCAGACGTCACCATTGTATGATCAGCAATAAACAATAATAAATAATAATAAAAATAAAAATAATAATAATAATAATAATAATAATAATAATAATAATAATAATAATAATAATAATAATAATAATAATAATAATAATAATAATAATAATAATAATAATAATAATAATAATAATAATAATATGAATAACGCTTTCGCATAGGTAAAAGTAGGCGCAGTGGCGCCGCAGGGGAGGCAACGTCCGGGAGAAGTGACTAGTCTAGACCAAGCTAGGCTGGGCTTCTTAGTCTAGTCTCGACTGGTCACCTAGACCCTTGGAAAAGGACGGCCCAGTCGGAGCAGGTCGGAACAAAGCAGCGAACACAAACGCAACGCCGTTGCTGTCGTCGTCGTCCGTCGTCGTTGTTGTTCACTGCACACTCAGGCCGATGGAGCAGGACAGGTCAAAGATCGGATGATGACGAAAGTCTCCCCGAAAGTGTACTGCAGCCATCCGGCCGGCCTCGCTTCGTGACAGGAAAACCCCTGGGCTGGCTGTCTGGGCCGAGATTTAAGCTGAACACTGCTGACAGACAGATTGTCGTTGTCGTCGTCGTCGGCGGGTGCGGTGGTGGCATCGTAGCGGTGGAATGAGTGAATGGCAATCTCGAACGAACCCCTAATAAGCTGTCGAGCAAGCATGTCCTCGGGCCTTGTTACCGCCGCAGCCGCTGCTGATTCTGCTGCTATCGGACCAGTTGTAGTAGAAGTAGTAGCTACTACTACTACTACTACAATTGCTCCTGTACTGGTGGTTTGCTTGCCAAGTTGCTCGCGAAAAGGTAGAGATAAACCGATACGAATACAAGTGGGAATTGAGCTAACAAATTGAGGAAACGAGAGAGAGAGAGTGAAAGGGATGAGCTTAAGAGCTCTACTAGCAAGGCGAAGTTAACAGACGAGCGATACGTCCGCCAATTTACGCCTGCAGCCCGTGACCGACAGGATGCGGCGAAACAGTAAAGCAAAGAGAAAAGGCGATTCGCGTTGTCGCGAGCCAGGGCTCGTGAAAGCGGTAGCAGTTATCGCAAATGCAAGATGAGGAAACTTGTGAACAAGTTAGTGGTGTGTCAGCTCGTCGGTTCGTCCGACCGTCGTTACGCTCGTCCTACTCAAGGGCCACCACGCGATAAGCCAACAAGAGCTAATAACATCCGCAAAGAGCAGGTCAGCTGAGCCACAGCTAAGGTGTGAGGTGTGAAGAGCTTCACGGCGCCGCCGCCGCCGCTGTCGTGCGTCCAGCCAGCACCGACAACTTCAGCCGGCTCCAGTCGGAGCTATAGCTTACTATAGCTGATAAGCTGTTCGTAAAAACGTTCGCGGCTTGTTGTCGTTTCGCGGTGCTACACGAGGCGACAGGCTGTTAATTGTCACAGACTTAAATTTTTGTGAATTGAACGTAAACAGTTGGCGACAATGGCGACGACATGACAAGGCAAACAAACCACACCAGCGACAGCGACAGCGTGCCTACCTGCGCCTTCACTGTTTTTTAAGTAGAAGGCAAAACAGGCCAAACATGCGACCAAGGCACACCGAGTAGGAGGACACGCAAGGACGAAAAACTCGAGGCGAACCACGTAAAAGCGAATAGAGCTCTGGCTATGAATCGGCGCTACGTTCTACCCCCATTCGACTCATGTGTCCACTCATCATGGCCATGCCAACAATAACGACGCCTAGCGATAGCCAGTTAATAGGTATAAGAAGGCTTGCTGCGTACGGCAAGTGCTGCCCGCAGCCCTTGCTAGATACACGCGCGAATATCCTTTAGTGGAGGAAAAGCAACCCCTCCGTTTGCGCCCCGCCCCCGTTGCGTGTATGATGGGGCTTCTCCGCCGTGAGTGCAACAACGACTCTATGCACACTCCTGCGCCGCATCCTAAACCTTTCGCCTCCTCGCTGTGAATAGATACACGCAGGATCATGACAAGACACGTGTACGTGTTGACTTTCGTCTGCCCGGGCGCCCGCCCGCCTATCCGTCTGAATCCCTGAAAGTGCTCAACAGGCGCACTCATCCGGGTCAAGTCGCCGCCGCCGTTGTTGGCAGGTGTCACACCCCACTCGTCTCCCCCTCTCCCGCGCCCGCTCAACGAACGTGAGGCGGGCTAACTGGTGGTGTTGATTAAACACCACGCATAGCATCACCATCGTAGTGGCGGTGGTGGAGGTGTCGGCGGCGGAACCTCCGTCCGTCGGACCAAAAGCGGCCCGACACGATGCAGATGCAGCAGCCGCACACCGGCTTTCTTTGCGAGCATCGCGTTTTCGTTGGTGCGGCATCAACCAGACCTCTGTAGACTGAAGGGTCCTCCGGGCTACTCCGGCTCGCCAAAGAGGGCCACCCACCCGCCTACATACACACACACGACGAGGACACCGAGAGCAAGCTGACCAGGCTAAATCAGCTGCTTCTGTTTCTGCTGTGGACGTTGCTCAAGTGCAGCAGCTACTGACCAACGAACTGAACTGGTCATTTGGTAATTGGGGCCGCCACAGTTCGTCCACAGCTTGCGCTGAGGACGGCGTCATGCGCGATTGGGCCATATACCGGGCAAGATAGACTAGATAAGGCCGTATTGCCTGTTGCAGTTATGCTGCCGCGTCTGATGCTCCTCTCGTTCTCCTCTGATGCTTACATTTAGCACGCTAATTAGTAAAGTTTAGGCTCTGGTAGCTCAGTTAGCCTTCAACAACCAAATCGTCTGCGACATTGTACCGGTGCGTGCAGCACATACTCAGTGTGCAGTACATACTCCGTTCCGGAATTGCACGCACACAACAACATTATGTATTGGTGGTCCAGTTCTTCTCTTGAATCTTTGGTTCAGACGTTGCAACGCATTATCGCGTTCCGCGGGTCGCCGGAGGCTAAACATTGACGACTTTTTGTCGAGCCATCGTAAGCCCCCCCCCTCCTATTCTTCAGCTAAGTCGTGCAGACAATCAAGTAACAGTCACATGTATCCATATCCGTATACGTGCACCCATTCAGTGGGGATTAGGGCGCGGAGACGGCTACTAGGTGCTGGTGCAAGACAGTCACATGCCTACCCAAACTCAGCAGCAAGCAGAACCAACTAACCAATAACCACTCGTGTAGGCGAAATTACATCGCGCTCGATAACAAAAGCAATAGCATCAATAACAGCAGTAGCAGCAGCGGAGCGACACTAAAACAATGCGATATTCTTCCGTAGAAGAAATAGCAATAAAGCACAACTACAGCCACGACGTCTTGGGAACGGCTACAGTAGAAACAACAAGTCAACGAAGACAAATATGACAACGGCAGGCGCGTAGCTATAGCGCGACATAACCAGTCAACAGCAATAACGGGCGGACCTTGCCAAGACATTTCCTTTCCGAGCATCCCTGGGAAAGGAAATGGCCTCGGGGAGCCCAGGACAAGCAATTGCTTGTCTGGGCTCCCCCCGAGAGCACTCTCGATAAGTGGACACGTGGATGACTCTCAGTGTAGAGGACGTCCCATAAACAGCCGTCGTAACGTGTATCATTCCGTCCGCAACGCGCTGTTACGGTAGCGTTTGGACCTCATACCTGTAGGAAATGGCATAGCCCGCCTTAAGTCAACACTATTTCCTTCACGTAGTTGCTTTCCGACGACCAACCCGCCGCAATGCCGTGACGCACTGCGGAG